>LXHY01000045.1:0-38756 GCA_002093855.1 Fusarium praegraminearum | reverse complement strand
TTATATTTCTTTATTAGTATTAGAAAGGGAAAATTTAGTTAATAGCTAGGCGTTTAGGTAATTTATATTAAAATATATACTTTATGAAAAGAATATACTGGTTGTTTACTTTCATACTAAGCTTAGCAACACTGAGCGGCATGCAGAATGCGGCCAGCAATGATCGATAACTTGTTCTTTCTTCGCCTTTTGCTTTTTGTTTGCTACATGCATCCAGCCATGACAACCGCTAAAAGTCTCGCGTGATTGCAAACAAAACAAATAAACACTCCAACCGCCGCAACTAAACACATTGTTTTAAATCATACAGCTACCTGCAGAATTGTTACCAATGCCAGCTGTTTAATGGACATCCATCCAAAGATACCTCTGATCAAGATTGAAGATGACGGCCAAAGCCGCATTATCCAACAGGCGACAAACAATTCTACCACAGCCATTACTAGCCCACCTAGAGGTCGAAATTATTAGCGTGACACCGACAGCCCAATACATGTAGACGTATCATTATGCTAGTCAATGGGATAGACTTTGATGTTGTAAGATTCAACCATGAGCGATTCACTGAGAGAGACGTCTACCTGATGTCTGGTCCGAAACTGTTTGGGTACTGGCGCAGCAAGGAGGGAAAACCTTGGGCAACTGATATTCCAGATGATATCTGCGTCTTGTTAAAGATGTTGGATGAGAAGGATGGAACGCTCGAGGTTCTGTTTGCTGGATGTGCCAAGTCCAAGCCTGAGTGGTAGGAGCCGGATACAGTCAAGGAGACTTACATTGAGCTTTGGTATGGGTGGGTTCGAGGTATACATATTTCTACCAGAGACGTTTATTGATTATTTCTAGCGCGAGACACTATTGAGTCAAAACAAGAATCTGACTGATGAAGAGTCTGATAAGCTGGAGGGTATATTGAAGATAACAACGCTTGGAAGCATTTTGTATCATGGGACGTCGCACCACCCACGACATCGCGTACATTGTGAATCGTGGGAAAGATAACTTCACTGTTATTCAAGAAAGTATACATACCTGTTTGTTCCACCCGGCTGTTCATAGCTATTCGAATGAGAGAAGCAAACTCACGATATCTTATTGTTCTTCACAGTTCAAAGGTAAATCAAGATAAATCAAAAACGCCATAGTATTCAGGTCCATGTATAGTGGATGACCAGCATCCCTACTGCATACCCAACGAAGTAGTTCAACCTAGCTACTCCTTCATAACTCCATACCGACCATCAATTCGCTCGTGTGCTCTCTCCCTCCAACTTGCCACCTGCTCTCATAGCTCGAAGATCCAATGATCGTGGTACTCTGACTCCTCACATTCATTCTTCTTGATCACAAGCTTCGCCCTCTCCGTTTCAAGGTCAGTGATCGCCTTCTTGCGCGTCTCGACACAAGACTCGTAGCGCTCTCTGACCAAATCAGACATGGCATCGGCTGAATCGCTCTTCAGGTTCTCGATCTCCTTTTCGAAGACTTCATTGCCACGTTCCAAAGAAGCAATGATGAGTTCACGATTCTCGATCATCAATCCGCATAGCTCGACATACTCCTCCGTGGTCAGAGCGGACCCTGCAACCTTGCCTCTCAGCTCCAGGTCCTTGAAGAAGTCAGTCTTGACTTGATTCTTCCAGTCCTGGACAAGCTGCGGGATGTTCTGAAGAAAGCGATCAGTCTGGATGCGAAAGTGAACGCGGTGTCGGATCGCTATCTTGTCTTCCTCCGTGACCTGACGATCTGTACCTCCGGGCGCTTGCTGGGGGGTTGAGTGAGACATTGTGAAGAGTGGATCAGAATTGGTGTTGTTAGTTGGACGAATGTTGTGTGAATAATGATGTTTTGTTGCAAGTTCTGATTTGTTTGCAGGATGATGGATAGAGACAAGATTGAGGTAGAAAGTCGCTCTTTTATAATTAAAATCTGGCTTGTTCTATATCCTCTGTTGATACCATTATCTTACATTGTTCTATTGAGTCTGGCCCTTGTCAATATACAACAATGCTCCAATGCTTTGAACATAGGCTTGAACAAGTCAGAAAACAAAGATCCCCCATAGCGATCAATCTGTTTGGTTGATTCGCTGTATCACACTGTACCTAATTGAACAAAGAATTCGAACAGGGTTCCAGGAAGGATACAACAAGTGAGCTGAAAGGGGTGCTCAGCCTATTCTTCTTAACAATAGGTCAGAACTGGATATGGCCCGAAAGATACAGGTGTACCTACAATGTGACCCAATTGAGTGAACTGTAGCCGCCCATGTCTCTATGCCCAACCTAATGTGTTCACCCAGCAATTATTTCAATTAAACAACAACATCTGCTTCCGGGTGGATACAAAGGACACCGGCATTTATGGAGACAAAGACGTACTGCTGCCATACGGATATCGAGAAAGCCAATCCAGGGCATGCCTCTGACAAAATTACAACAAGTAGGCCATTGACAGGTTAGTGTGCAACCCCACCACATTACTTTTGTCTTGTGTTGTAGGTTATCGTCTGCTTGCAAGCACATTTCTGCAAACGTTGTCCTTATGTCACGGGAACTGCACCGTTTGTTGGGTTATATTTGCAGCAGCAGAGACCTCTTTCATCGTGCTAGTAAGTATACTAAAGATTGTTGTCAATGCGGTTCCAGTGAGTTTCTGGTGGAAGAATTGGTTTGTTATATCTTTCACCGAACCGTACTTTTGAGTCTCTTGTTCCTCATGATACCGTCACATTATGTCTACCGATATACGAAACTGAATTAGGCAGCAAACAGATATAAAAACCCTCCAAGTTGTAGTTTTTCTGTTCTTCACTTCCTCTTACACCAACCACTTCAGCTTACCTCTTACTGGCACATCATGTCTGGAGACCCCTCTACCCACAGTCAAGCAACAGGCGTGGTAAACACTATATGCCAGGGGCCAGACACTGCCCCTAGTACTATCGATGACATCTTTAAGTATGCTGCTCGGGCAAACGCATCTCCAGATATTACCAAGACGGTGGCACAGCTCAATAGGATCTTGAGGGAGTACGAAGCTGCTCTTCGTCCCACGCCAGAGCCGAACTTGAGAAACATTGACTTCTCCTTCCAAACGCGGGTCGGAACAGTACCTCGTAAGTCTTGTTCCTTTACTAGCTATCATTACATTCATCGCTAATAAGTCTTAATTAGATATTACTTTACGCCACGTTAATCATGAATTGTCTTCTCTTGATCTTTATCTTCGCTTTAAATACTACCCTCAAACAACACACGAGTCCCATCAGACAGCCGCGTTCTGCTTCGACTACCGCATTCAAAAGCCGAATGGGATGGATGAAAGAGCATCAGAATTTCACGTAAGACTATGCAACTGGCGGGCTTACCGTTTTCCGTTGCCGAATATGCTTCAGTTTCTCATCGACTCCCTCCGCCTTGGTGAGCAACTGGATGAATTTAATTGTAACCTCGCACTCTCGATGGCAAGCGTGATTTGGACGCAAGCCCGTGAAAAAAAGCAATACACCTGCCTTGCCGACTACACCGATGCTTTCATAAATGTTGAAAGTGAAGTGGAACGATTTTTTGGATTCTGGGGCGAGCTGAAGGATGATGTTTATCGTCATCTGGTCACGGAGAACAACACCTACTTCGATTCGCGGGATATCGGGTTGTTTATTTGAATATCCATCAACATGACGATAGATATCATATCGGGTAGTTAGTCTAGTGTACGGGACGATCGATGCGCAACAAATAGACAAGAGTTCATATGGATTATATGCTGGCCATTATGTCATATCTAACTATGAATCTAATTATCATTTCCTTACTTAGATATCTTGAATCCAGAACGGCGCAAATGCTGAAAAATCCCTTCTGGATCATACTTTTCAGATGCGTTTCGAATAATGCCAATGCTATCGGGTCCATAATGCAATATCGGGTCCTGATCTCCGGTTGCGTAGTTGAGATAGACCCAGTCCTTATTGATGCCTATCTCCGTAGCATAAGAGTCAACAGCAGCCTTGAACTCTTTTCTCATTGGATCGATCATGTCTTGGGCCTCTTTGGTATCAGCGGTGACAGCGATGAGCCACATAAGACAAGGGCCATCGGGAATGATGTTTTCCAGTCCAAGGACATCACCGCCGCTTTCTTGACCTTGCTTTAGCATCATTGGTGTCACTGGCTGGAACAGGACGAGCACATTGAACTTGGAGTTGGGAGCAGCAGCTCTCATCCTATCAACACACTCCTCAAACTTCTCATACGCAAATTTCATGATACGAATATCATTGCTGGTTGTTCCCGTCATCCAGTTGGCGCTGTATCCTATTAGTCCTAAACAAAAGATTTTGAGACACTGCACTTACTAGAGACCGAGTGGAGTTGGCCCTGTGAACTGTGGTACAAGATCGGCGATCTTTCCTTTGGCTGTCGTATTAGAGATACTAGGAATGCTGAACAGATCTGAGAACAAAGCAGGTGACTCAACAGCATCTGAATTGGCAGGAGCTGAAACCAAATGGTACTGCTCCCCATCCCACTGCATGGAGACGACAAGCTGCGAGGCAGGATCTTTGTCATTATTCTCGACGAAGTCAATGTATTTCTCAAAAATAACGTCTCTCCGAGATGTTTCATAGTAGACGAAGCCTGTCCAAAGTTGGTTCGACTCAAAAACACCTGAATGAGAAAGGCTTTGTTAGAATCTGGACGAAGTTCCAAGGCTATACATACGTTGATCTATCCGAGTGACGAATCCCAGATTTCCTGAACCGCCTTTCAGACTTTTCCACAGGTCAGGATTGTGGGTTTTGTTTGCATTTACGATCCGGCCATCAGATAAGACAACCTCGAAATTGACGACTTGGTTGCAAGCAAAGCCTCGGACATTGGCGTGGAAAGAGTACTGGCGATGTCAGTACGTACTCTTCATTTCAGAACAGAACAATACTGACCCCTCCGCCAGTGATAAAACCACCGACACCAACAGGAGAAGCGCGTCCACCAATGGCGGTGACGCCGTATGGGTCGAGAGCTTCGTAAACATCACCCCAGTTCGATCCGGGCTGTATGCTGGCGATCTTGGTCTTGGTGTCGTACCATGTTTGGTTCATGTATCCTGTATATTTATGAGTAAGCAAGTGATAAAGTTTGGGCAAGGATGTGTTACCAAAGTCAACAGTTATACCATCCTCGACAGCATTTGAGTTGCGATAAGCAGAGTGCTTTCCGCTACTCATACCAAATTGACATTGGTGCTTGGTAATAACACTCATGATCGAAGAGACGTCTCCGGCAGTGCGAGGCATCACCATGCAGGAAGAGTGGAGAGCAGCGTTTGCCGAGTAGTAGCTGTCCAGCCGTTCGTCATATTCTATCGTGCCAGGCATATATACTTTGAGTTGGGAAATTCTTTGGAGCTCTGAGCACTAAAGGCGAAACATCAGCATATCCTTGGTGCAGTAAATACAGTCCAGACTTACACAAGACGATGGTATTTCAGGATTTGCTAGTGCGCAAAGAGCCCATAGACCAACACCAACAAAACGCATGATAGTATAACAAAGCTCCAGAGGTCAGAGGGGGATGAAAGTTGATGTCGATTTCAAGCTCAGCTATCGGCGGTATCATTCAAGAAAACGAGGGACTGTTCGCTACAATAACAGACTTAAATCATCAGATACAAGCGGAGACGAGCCACGTCAATAATGTGATAAGTGGACATGATCTGATTTACCCTGCCAACGATCGCCAGACGAGGAGCTGAAAACATCACGTAATGTATCCATAAGGTGGTATTTATGCAGGTGACACGGGAACAGGGATGGACCTTCAGTAGAAACCACATAGATAGTAGTCATCGCTTTGACATTGACCAACCGAGCCCCCACTCTAGCCTTAGTTTGCTGTCAATCTTTGAGTTACTGACAAGCCCTTGTTGGTGAGGAAGACCAACAGCAGTCTGCCTTTCCGAGTTGTCACATTAACGCGCCATTTTATTGTCAGTTGACAAGTTGGGGAGTTTAATTGATACGAGACCTGATAGGGCCTCGGAAGAATGTAATCTAGTCTAGACTAGTAGCTCAAAGTCTTCTATTATCGAGGTCCGAGTCCCGGATCCCCGCTTTCGCATAAGGTCGCGATAATACGTTCATCATACTGTTCTTGGCGTAACCATGACGCGGCCGATGAGCAAACTAGCAGTTGCTTCTGCCAACAATAACGTTATATCTGTCAGTATCGAACTGCTGGCCTCGAACGAACCATGCGGACCAACTAGGAGCGCAAGGCCTGACTGTACAAGGAGGGCTTTTGGTTAGAGACTGGCATCTCGAGATAATGCGATCGACATAGTCAGCCAAGTAGCTGCACCTGGGTTCGATGTAGTGGCTGTTGTCGTTGCAAAGCCAGATAGCATCACCATAAGAACAGGAGATGCGAGCGCACTTGCCAGGCCCGCCACCCACACCGCATACACTGGTACCCAAGGAGCGAAGATAACTTTGCTCACGTCGGGCCGCCTTCACATCGACATAACCGCTTCCGCCAACATTGCAGATGATGTTAGACTAGGTCATTGGTTAGAATGTGTAGCTAAAAAGAATGGCAATGGAGATATATCTTACTGGGTTGCGTGCTTCAAGTCCGGAGGAGGCGGCACTGTCTTCTTCCACCAACTCGAACTCTGGGTTAAGCTCCTTGATCTGAGAGATAACCGACTGGCAATTGGTGTTAGTATGGTTACAGACAGCTGAGATTGTTGTAGATGTCTTACCTCGATAGTACCGTTCAGAGAAACCGGAGCCTCTCCCTCTTTGATCACACCTGTCCATTGCATTGGAACAATTTCATAACCCTCCAGAGGATCAGCGACCACCTGACCACCATCAGGAAGAGCCTAGGAGAGAGTCAGCACATTGTTGATTGTCTTTTTGAACATTGAAAAGTAAGCCTTACCGCAGCAGCGACAGTCACTGCGGCGCAGTGAAGAATAAGCGAGGTTACAGCCTTCATCTTGAGAATTTGTTGATTTGTAGACAAGTCTGAAGTAGGAGAGTAGTGTTTGAGGATTGTGTTGTCGATTGAGCTGTCGAATTCAAATCAAAGGAAGAAACGCAGTAGTCTTTATAGTTCTCGCAGGTCTCTGATTTTGAAAGGATTCGAACAGCACCTTCCTTTCCTGTGTATATCCACGAACAGCGTGACCAAAACTGAGGTTTGCCAAGGGCTCTAGGCGGCTCGTATACTTCGTATCAAGGGTGTTTATATGGGACAAATCCTTCGAACGTTCCCTAGCTCAACAGTAAGTAGCAATTCCTCGCGAATTCGTATATAGGCAAAACAATTCCCTTGCATCTGCATCTTGGCGCTTAGCATTTTGATCCTTCGAAAGCATAGTCTATGCTCAATGTAGACAAGAAATAACCCGCGGTTGATTAGCGTTGGGAAACGGAGATTTCTTATTGGTTACTATAGAGTATCAATCCATGTCGTATTGTAATGTCGTTTCCCACGGCATTTAGTTCTCAGCAAATGCGGAGCTTCAATTAGTAGACCTTCCAATTATGTAGAAGGCTACTTGGTTAATTAAAATCACTCACCGCATCGTTTCTAGCCTTATTGATTTAACCTTATTCAATAGGTTAACTTAAATGCTATGTAACTGTCTCTGGGTTGCGTCTCCACTTTGTTCTGTTTGACGCCGACTCCCCACTTAGAATATCTTGACTCTGTTGTCTCCCCTTCTCAGTCGCTCAACGTGCTTGTAGATCTGTCGGATGGTAGTTTGTCCCGGCTGCTATCACGGTCATGCGATGGCTTTCAGTGACGACTAGCTGCTCAATAACATCCTTTTATTTACCGTATGCCCTTGATACCATCTCGGATTACTCAGAACGCTTTAAGCATCTAGTCAAGAGCTATATATTTAAATGTATTGAAAGCTCTTTATTCGTTTTATTTTTTTCTCACTTTTAATCTAGGCTCTTATTATTTCTTAATGGACTTGGATGTTTTCTTCTTTGCAGATTTGTCTTTCGACGCCTTCTTGCTTGGTGTTTTCTCCTTCGAATCTCTGTCCTTCGAAGACTTCTCTTTTGAAGACTTATCCTTAGATGACCTTCCTTTAGATGTCTTTTCTTTTGTATCTTCCTTCCCTTTTGACTTCTCAGAGTCCTTTTTCTTAGTCTCCGTCTCCTCAGAAACATATGGAATCAGTGCCCAAAGATGACATGGATACTGTAGTTGTACTTGCACATGCTCTTCATTTGCCAGCCTCTGCCGTCTTGCATTTCTTTCTAGCAGATTCGCTTCATAGGATGCATCGATATAGCAATCTTCGGCCTGATACTCAACACATGGCGTGTTGTACATATACTCCCAAGAGTAGATGTTTGTATGGGGCACTTTGTCTGCAAGGAACATGCCAACATATTTGCTCTTGCATATGAAAGCAATGTCGATCGGTGTTTTGCCATGCCGATCTCTCTGGTCTAGCTTTGCGCCAGGCATTTCTGAAACCAGTTCCATCGCATCAACACAGTCTAAAGTGGCCACCCAGTGAACCAAACTGCGCCCTTCTATATCACGCTGACTGGGATCGACACGACCGCTTTCTAGAAGCAGGATGAGACATTCCTTGAAACCCGCGTCGGCAGCGGCCTGTACAGCTGTTCTGCCAAGGCGGTCCTGCAGTGTCAGACTGGCGCCACCCTGGACAAGAGCCTGGCAGCTGTTGTGGTTGCCAAATTGGGAAGCATAGTGCAACGCGCTACGTCCAGAGTGATCTATCTGATCGATATTCAGAGTTAACCCACCACGGCACAGGCAAGCTTCAATCATGTCAGCCCAATCGTTCATAGCGGCGTGATGTAAAACTCCTTTGCCAGACATGTCGAGATGGTAGCACAAATTCCGGTATCCACAAGCCACCAGCAGCCGCTCGCATATGTCCTTGTCACCATGTTTCGCTGCAAGAACCAAGGCGCTGAGATGGCCGCCTCTAGCAATCGGAAAGGCCTCCGAGTGCTCTATGAGAACTAAAGCCATTGATTTCAGGCCCCAATAGGTAGCCAGGGTCAGCGGTGTCCGGCCTATCCTGTCGGCCAAGTCGAGCCGAATACCTGGCTTGTTAAGGAGCATACGGACAACATCTTCTCTTCCCAAAGACGTTGCCACGTGAAGTGGAGTGTATCCGTCACGATCTTGGGCGTTGAGATCTGTTTCGGTAGTCAAGTCTAACATCTCAGAAATACGCTCCATGGGACCGCATTTGACTTGATCATGTAGCATCGTACCGCCCTGCTCATTTCTTGCACTGAGGTCTGTCAATGGGTGACATAGTAGCTCATCATACAAATCCCAAGCTTCTGCCGCAAGAGCAAGACCGAGATTAGAACGGAAAGGATCCTTGGGAAGATTTGGGTTCGCATCTAGTTCAAGAAGCAACATAGCCGCTGTCCTTCCAAATACGTTATTCGCGTTCATGCAACAGTATTGGAGCGCTCTCCCAGGACATGATGACCACCTCTCGTCCATGTCATAGCCGTGGTCTTGAAAGCTGCGTGCAAGAGAAAGTGCAACGGATTCAGGCATACTGCTGAGGACGAATCGTAAAGGTGTCGTTCCGTAGTATTTTCCTTCTGGCCACAGCGAGTTCAAAGACCATATGCTCCGTTTCTCAGCTGTATCAGAGAAGAGTATCCACATGGGGTCATGTGTTTCAAATCCTTCGATGTGCCATAGAAAGTGGCTACTGGCGTAATCAAGAAAGGGATACTGTGCAGTGAGTTCTGTTGGATTAGATATCAGCACGTCTGAAGTCTCCAGATTCCGTGACTAAAGATTCCTACCGTTGTGATCTGTTTCAATCGAAGCACTTTCTAACATATCCTGTAATTTGAGGTAGACGAGACTGGCCTTGGTGATAGTTTGACGGCCCATTTCAATAATATCCTTAAAATCATCCTGACTCTCAAGGTAGTCTTTGAATGATAAATGAACAAAAGCCAGTGTGCCGTCATCCTGAAGAGATATTAGATGCGGAACCTCTCCTTCAATCACTGCATGTAAATTATGGTAAGGCTCGAAGTCGTTCGTCCGCTGCACAGGGTCTTTCGATCGACAGATACCCAGGATTGTCCCAATCTCAACTTCGGTCATGGGACGTGCAGTTGCGGCCAGGATAGCGAACACCTGTAATATATCATCAAGTACAGAATTGTCGACCCTCTCGATCAACTTGTCGTAGAATCTAGACATACTGGTACCCGCCGATAGAACATCTTCTAGTTTCTCGATTATCGTCTGTCGATTCCAAAACAGGCCTGTTTGGAAGTCTTCCCATGTGAGCACAGCCACCAGGAACATTCCAGCTGCAGTATTCGAAATGGAGGTAACAATTTTTTGCTGTATAGCCGGTGTTATAGACGCATTGAAACTCTTGTTCTCGGCTTTGAAGTCATCAATGGAGCTTTGAAGATATCTCTCAATGTCCCTCTCCATTTCAACATCACCCAGATGCAGTATTTCAAGTCCTTCGACCTCATGACTACTTAATTCAGTGATTGGGCGACTTGAGATGAATGCTTTCAGTGTGATATGTTGCTTGTGGAGGTTGGTGGCAATTTTGGACAGGCCAGCAAGAACAGCAGCAGCAACAGCGGCACCAAGCTCTTCGATTGCATCAATGACAATAATGACACGACTCATAGTTTGCATGGAAAGAACCTGTTGTAAAGCTTCCCACATGTTTTTCGTTGACATATCGAAGACTGTTCCCCCTGGTTTGCGGTTTTCTACTCGGTTACGTACGAGTATACCGCAACGGGGGTTGAGTTGAATGAGCTGGTGCAGCATAGTCCGGAGTACTGTATCCTCGGTATTGAAGACAGCATCCATATATGAGCAAAAGTGGCTGACAACAAGGTAACCGGAATCCGAGTCTCTGTTCAACCCACAAGATTGAATATGCTCTGCCACGCATCGTGTGAGAACACTCTTTCCAGATCCCGCGAGACCGGTGAGTAGAAGTAATGGGGTTTCGGTAGACGCCAGCCATTTCACATACTTGGGATGGCTAAATATCCATTCACAAGTGCCATTTTGTGATTGGCGAGGCCTCATTTGAGCCGCCTTAGGATCAAGACAGAACAGAGCATCAAGAAGGTCTCGATTGTCAGCCTCTATTGAGGTCACGCATCCTAAGCGATGATGTTAACATTATGCCTAGGCCAAAAGTCATGTAATCACTGACCTTCCGCTAATTGCTTTATTGAGGACCAGATTGGAAGGTATTGATGAGGCTTTTTTGGTGAAACATGGGCCAGCCCACGATGATTGGCATTGACTGGAACAGCACGCTCGTTGGGGAGACCAAGAATCGCCGAGAATGGTTCCACAACCTATTCAATTCTGTCAGAAAGTATATCGATGTTTTGAAATGCTGGTGTTTACCATGCTTCGTCCCGTTGGTAGCTGTTCATAAAAGGACACAATGACAATAGACTTTAAAGGATATCTTGCGTGCTGAGAGACCGCTTCCAGCTCAGCGGAGGATACCTGAAGGGTCTTCAACAGATCAGATCTTGCACCGGTACCAAGCGTTGCGTTGTTGATCAGTTTTGACAGCAGACGTGCATGAGAGGCAACTCGAGACCCTCTGTGAGGGCAGCCAAGAAATACAACACCGGCAACACTCTGAGCTAGATGCTCTAGATCCTTGTTCAGTGTTATCTGGACGAGGAACTCCTTGAATACGACACCGCCGAGGCTATGGCAGATGAAGAGTAGAGGTCGGCAACGTTGTTGTGGGCTTTGCCGAAATATTTCCAGCCGATTAGCTAGATCAAGGGCGTAATCGCAGATTTGCGAACGAGACTTTCCGAAAAGTACAACCGAATCATACCCAAAGCTCATGATTCGGGCTTCGGGGACATGAACTGGTAAAGAGTCTCGCAGCCACAGATGGCGATCTTCCTTTTCCGTCCATGTTTTCAATGGGTGGCCACCAAGACCATGGATTGCGACAATACTGGTTGGGAATCAGAACAATAACAGCCTCGCGTTAGAATACTCGGTATTATGTTACTTACTCAACGAGGTATTTACTCTCGTCGTATGGTTCATCTGAATTTTGATCAGGGTGGAGGATAAACAATCCGTGTCTTTCGTGGTTCTCATTCTTAGTAGAGTTCGACTGGGTCATGTTGGTTTGGTGTTGATGAACCAGGTTCGGAGTCAGAATGAAGAAAAATATCAGCAAGGCCAGTTCAGGTTGAGGCGGGGTTCCGATACTGTCTGCACAGCCGAATATGCAATAATGCGTTGTTCCTTTTACAGCCTACCTTTACTCGTTCAGCCTGACAGGGCATCATCTCACTCTCTTGACGTACGTACGTTATTGGATAGAATTTTGGTCCAAAACAAAAAAACATTCATATTCAAAATAATTAAAAACATACCAAACACCAAATCCATGCAAATGTGACGAAAGTCATAACCATAATCCATCCTTCTTCGTGTCCATCACAAGATCAAAAGGCTTCCCAGTATAGCCGAGATAAATACCATGCCTAGACTGGCAACAATCCTCAGCCCATCCGATTGAGCAGCGTCTGAAGATGAGTCGCCACCAGAACCTGAAGATGCGCCGCTGTCTGTCTCCTCCGCATCGTTACTATCGGTACTCTGGGGTCGGAAAGGTTTGACAGCGCGAGTGCTACCGCTGCGAGAAGTGCCAGTCTCTTCTGAGTCGTCGGTCTCTGAAGGGGAACCGGAGTCAGTGGCCAGCACTTCTTCGTCCGTTGCTGTGGGCTTGGCCTTTCCAGAGCGATCAGCGCTTCCTTGGCCGCGGCCACAAGATCCGTCATTAGAGTCAGCACAGTTCTGAGAAGCTGCGCCAGTGTTCTCTGGTGCCGAATTGCCAGCAGGTGAAGCGCCAGGTTTAGACTTATCGCCTGAATCGCTGCCGCTACCGCCTTGGTTGCCATCACCAGCTTCACCGTTGTCACCACCAGGGTTACCTCCATCGCTACCGGCACCACCTTCTGAACCGGCACCACTGCCAGGTGCATTGCCTTCAGGCTTTCCAGCATCACCAGGATTTTCTTGAGGCTGAACAGCAGGAGGTGCCGGGGGTGCAGTGGTAGGAACTTGAAGCTTGCCATCCGAGACCTGACTAACAGGAGGGGCAGTGATGACAGGGAGTTCCATGTCATCACAAGGTGTCGTACGAACTTGAACCTGTCCATCACCAATTTGGCACATGGGCACCGCAATCGTGGTGGGAACTTCCTTGGTTGTACCATCAGATACAACGGTCACAACAGTGGTTGCAACGACGCTGCTTCCGACAATCCTCTTCTTGGGCGCAGACTTGGAAGAACTTCCCTTGCCACAGGGCATGACACCAAACTCGACAGGTTCACATTGTTCAGCCCAGTCGCGATCGTACAGGTTGTAGAAGTCACCCGACTTGCACTGCCAGAAGATGGCCGATGGTCCGAGAGCGAGAGTACCGTTGGAACAGACGGAAAAGCCAGAGGTGTAAATTGCGCCAGACTGAGCGGGCTTGTCGAACTGGAATTGGTAGCTGTCGGAGATGTAGCCTGTGCGACCTTGAGCATCTTTGAGTACACCGTCCTTGAGGTTAAGGACAAGAACGCCCTCGCCGTTGCATGAACGCTTCTATTATTTGTTAGTGGGTGAACTTTGATAGGTAGACTCTGTTGACTTACCTCGCTAAGATCGCGCTTCATGTTGCTGGGCTTGAAGATCGTCACTTCAAATTGTCCACTGTATGATGTTGTGCATCCTTTGGGAGGACCGTCTTTGGGGCTGATGTCTTCAGTAACTGCTTGGGGGACAGCGAAGGCTGTGGCGGCAAGAGCCAAGAAAGCCAGTGAACGTCTCATTTTGATGTGATGAAATGTGTTGTAGACGAATCAAACTAGGAGGAAAGAAGAATTGATCCCCTTTGCTGTGTGATTGGAAGGTTGTGTGATGATGGTGATCTCTCTGGATGGTGAGCGACAACCAGCTTGATATACATTGCGAGGGCCCTGCCATTGTATTCTGGAACACCATGTTAACCTCCCTTCGCCTAATGGCACTTGGCAGAAGAATACTGCATTGTTCGCACGACGAGACACGTCAACCCGTGTGGCTGGAAAAGTCTTTCCGCTCCAGAATCACGCTTCAGACAATGCGATAACCATTAAAGTGGTTTTCAGGAGTCATGCATACCAGTCGGTTGACTTTAAAGGTGGTAACAATGGCTGGCAAGGACTCATTATGCAGGGAGAGACATTTCCTCAGGACATCGTTCCCAAGTGTGGCCGTAATTGCGCAGAAGACAGCTGATGAAACGCACTTAATGATATGAAGATGGACTGGACTGGAATTCTGTTATTCTCAATTAGATCGCAGCGTGTTTGAGGGAGGTAATATGGGTAGAGAGGAATGGAGTAGTACCCAATGTCTCACCTCGTGATGGGCGAATGTCTCGAGGGATGGGTATCCTGACCTCCTCAACCACAGCCGAGGGAAAGAATTTTTCGATAATCACGGTACACGTATCAATGAGAAAATTGTTCAATTTTTTTTCAGAAATCGACGAGGAAGGATGATGCATTGAAGATGTAGGCATTTGTTTTCTGATCCACGCAAACCATATGTGCTTAGAATGGATGTTCATCCAAATACGTCCGACCAGAGCAACTAAGAGGATATAAAATAATGTTCTGATGAATAATTTGATCAATTAATTGACGTGGTAGAGTACTAAATATTGAGAATATTAGAGCCGAAACGAAGTTGTCGCGATGGCCAGATCTACAGGGGCCATGCAAGGGAGTGGCGCTGAGACATTGTTGTCCTTTACAAGGGTCAAACACGACTTCCCGCCATCTTACAGGGTAAGCGAGGAATGTGATGAACCGATACAAAGAAAACCTTCAAATGGAATGAACACTACCGTCTGGGTGAGTGATAATGAGTGCCTGCATCAATTAAATGTTGGGAAATGGCTGATAGAATTTTTGAACGTGCGTATTTTGATGTGGCACAATTATTGACCTGTACTCAACTTTGGAGTCACTATGACCGTAGTTGCAATATCCTGCATATAATACTTGATCTCGCTAGTTGTAAAATACAACATCCATTACCATTGTGCAGCATAAAATTACCATTATTCAAGACAATCGCTCGAGTATGTTTTCTAAAGTATCTATCAACAGTGGCGGGTTTGTTTGATGAGGTGAATGACCTGTATCAAGCTCAAACACAGGCACACTCCGACCTCCCTGTTCCTCAAGCCGAGCAATAAACATTCTCTGCGCAGCCTCCGGAACCAACACGTCTTTCTTAGTGAGTATCCAACTCGAAGGAATAAGCTTGTGGAAACCATCATATGTCTGTTCGTCTCCAAACACTCGTGCAGCCTGGTAGACTTGGGAAGCGGCTTGAGCCAGTGGTAGTCCTTGCTCCTTCGTGAGTTCACTGTAAAAGCACATTGCTGTGTCTTCATCGCATACGAGGTAATCACCCTAAGTCATTTACGTCAGCGCTTGTCCACGTGTCTGGATGGTCTCAACTGACCTCGCGGCGGGGATAGCGACCCGGATTTGCCTCATATAGTCCCCTTGTGCTTTTTCCCGGCGGCGCAAAGACGGAAGCCAGGAAGACCAGATGAGTTATCCCGCCTTTCAAGCCAGCCTTCTCGCGCTCGACACGAGCCAGACCGCGACTTGCCTCGGTACCAACCATTCCTCCATACGAATGCATAAGCAACACAACATCTTTCCCCTGATCAATATACTTGTTGAGGACTGAGGATGCTTCTTTCACGTCGTCAGCCAATCCAGGTGCAGGATCAATAGTTTTTTCACTGGACGATTTCAGACCGACGACTTCGACAGGATGTCCCTTGTCTTGGACTGATTGCTGGATGGTGCTCCAGAAGCGAGGGATACTGAAGTTGCCAGGTACAATAACTACTGCTGGCTTCATGGCTGAGCGTAATGTAGCCATTATTGACGTATTCACAAAAAAAGAGATGGGAAAATACTGCTGAGGAATGAGGGGAAGACTATTTATTAGTAGACGCGAAAGATTCATGATGTGGCCCAGGCTTACGTGGGATGTTAGCATTTACAAGTGTTTCTACAATGACTGAGTCTACAGACTGCGCGAAGTTAACATCTGACACGGACGTGATTTCTTCGCATTAGTTTATTACTTAGTTAGTATGGACAAATAACATATGGGCGATAACGACAAAAAAAGATGTGGTAAAGGTGGGATTAAACCACCGAAGCTGGACGAACAGGGAATCGAACCCTGGACCACTCCCAATGAAGAACTCGGAATCGAGAACATGCTAAGGGAGTATTATACCACTAAACCATTCGCCCGGAATTGCTTTGTGATTGGTTGAGATCTGTCGCTGTTCTATGGCTATACAAAGGCACACATCGCTGTGTTACTAACCGCGCAATCATCTGTGGTCAACATCTCATTCAAAAGACCATGGATGTCGCGATATAATCACGTCCTTAAGACTAGTTTTTTCTTCTTCATAAAATGGTCTCTTTGATCCAAAACCGATCACAATCCATACAACGCCGTCGCTTGTCATCAATCATAAACGACCCAACTCAGTCCACGTCCTTCATGAGTTCACTGTCCTTGTCAAGCTTGGTCCATTTGTCCTTTCCATCCGGAATGTCAACTACTCTTGAAGTGTAAAATATGTGACATCTAATCCAGTTAGATACTATGCATAATCCAATATCTGATAAGAACTTACTGAGGTTGGAAATTCTCGCGGAGCTGAGGAGTGTCGAGGTTTAAAAGCGTGGGGAACAGAAGGACCATGTTTCGACCTTCGTCCATGATCCAGCTTCCACACTCTGCGCAGCCCACCTTGCAGGGGAGAATGTGCTCGTTCTTGCCAGATGAGGTCTTGTAGAAACGGAGATTCTTGACACCGTTTTCGAAAGCTGAGATGTTAGTACATACGTAGACCAGACCACAGTATATGGGGACAAACCAAGATCAGTCTTCTTAAAAATCGCGGCCCACTGGAAAGGAGCACCTGGAAAAGGTCAGTTACAACCTAGAGTACTGGGTAAAAGTGGATTACTCACCGTGAATCTTCTTGCAGTCAATGCAATGACAGTACTTGGAGGCAAGTGGTTTATCACTGTTCAGCCAATACTGCACTCGACCGCAGTGGCACGACCCATGAACCTTTTTCTCAAAATTCTCTCGCTTTTCGGTAGCCTCATCAGGTCTCATGTAGGGAGGCTGAGTTTCCCAATCATCGTGGTTGTCATGGGAGAACTGGTGCTGGTGGTTTTCCATGTGCTTCTTGTCATCGTCTTCGGAACCCATCTTGGCGAATTGGATGTGTAATACTTGGCAGGAGAATACGGTAAAGAACCTTAGTAGTTAAAGGCTTGTATTAAAATCCGAAAAATAAATAATCTGGGGTCTTTGTAGTGTCGCGTGTCTGCCCCTGATGGACGTGGCGCACGGTTGTCGTCATAGATATCGTCAAAAATGACAGCTTCTCCATGTTTGCTATAATTCATGACCCTCATATATTCCCTCCCTGCACTTTTGAATCACAATTCAATATGTCATTGATCATCTCGGCCCACTTCCACGGCTCGGAGCTTTCCTCCGTCCTCGCGTTGTAGTACTCCCAACCCATGACGCCGCCGATACGTGGATATTTCCTCACCAGCTCCCCGAGACACTTTCGCAGTTTTGCTTCTTTCACGTAGCCTGAGCAGTTGGACGGGTTAGTCACCAGCCCAATCACTACCTTCTCCTGCGGCCATCCGCGCGCGATTATCCTGTCGTAGTCGTGCGGCTCGCTCATGTCACCCCAGCCGCAGTAGAATTGGGTGTTGTACCATGCAATGCGCGACCCGAGACCCTTTTCAAGCTCTTCCATGTTGAAACCGCCCAGATTTTGCTCATTGCGCAACGCTGGTGCAACAGGCGCGAGAGTCACGAGGAAAGATTGGCCAAAGTCGGTTTTGAGATGGTCGATCAAACGAATCACACCGCCGAGGGACATTGCTTCTTCAATATCCAGGTCTAAACCATCAAAACCAGCCCATTTGATCACTTTGCGTAGTGGCTGGTACCACCTGTGAAAGCCTTCAAGGGAGCCGTCGAGTTTTGTGTACGACCCTTGAGCTGCGCCGCCGAGCATGCCGAGGACTTTTATACCTGCTGCTTGAAGTTGCTTGACTTCATCCCAGAGAGGGATAAATTTGTCGGCATCGTAGAGATCATCGTTGAGGGTGATACGCGTTGGCGTGTTGAGGTGAATAGCCGCGACAATGACGTGTGTGACGCCTACAGTTGGGAGAATTGTGGGTTGTATCGAGACGTATCTGTCATCTTTGTAGTGAGTTTGATGGTAGAAAACAATGCGCTTGTAAGGCTTTGCTTCAGAAACAGATTCACTTCCTTTGACGAGCATTTTGTCTTTGTTCTAATTGATGATGATTGTCGGAAAAGGCGGAGGTTGGCGGTGACAAGGATGATGTATCGGTGTGGTCTTAGTCACCAGCCTCATTAACATTCCAGCGAAGGCGATCAACTAATGTTTGAGAATTATGAATAAGCTGTTGAAGATTTCATGTATCTAAGATATCTCCAAATTTCCACCTTAGGATAAAATAAATCGAGAGCTCAAAGACCTCTCCGGGCCTACATAAATAATAGTCTAAAGTATTGGTCTCATATCAACGGCAACGCCAGTCAACATGAGGAAGAAGAAGTGAATTTCCATCAATCCTCCATAATCCTGAAAACAGGATATTCATCACCAACATCCAGCGGGATAATGTTGGCGCTGGCATAAGAATCGATGTTCTCAGGCTCAAGAGCAGCAAATGCCAGACCAGCGTTCTTCTGTCTGGTGCTAATAAGGAAACTGCCGGCTGGTAGTTTAATGTCCTTCTTCTTCGTCTCGGTTGTAATTGTCGCAAGCACGACACCTTCGTAGTAAGATCTACTGAGTTCAGAAGACGTAACGTTGAGGGCCTCGACGGTGCCGCTCCAAGGTTTGTCAAGCGTCTTCACTTCAAGACCAGAAACTTCAAGGCGCTCTGCAAGACTGGACCAAGCCACGGGGATGAGATAAGACTCGGGTCGAGAGCGGGTGAGGTTTGCGGTCGTGGGCGTTGTCGAAGCGAACTGAACAGGTACTTTAACAACAGAGCCATTGGTTGCGTCGATCATTTCGAATTCGCGAGTGCTGAACTTCGTGTAATCGGTGATGACAATAGGGTCTTTGGACTTGATGAAGTCCTTGATACCTCCTTCAACTGTCTCGAATACCTTCTCTGCATTTTTGGCAGCTGTCTCAATGATAGAGCTGGCCATGGTCAGGCCAGCAGCAGTTCGGCGTTGGAATTCTTGGTCAGCGAGACCAATTCCTCGCATCTCAATCAGAAATGTGATGCATTGAGTCGTGCCCATGGCATTTCGGCCAATCTTGACATCTGAACCAGCCTCATAGAACCTGATCGACTTGTTAGGCGGGGACTCTGATAAGAGGAGAGCGTAACTTACTTGGGAACATAACCAGGTGTCGAGTTGGTTGAACCAGTCACATATGGCTCCCACCTCAAGCCAGCCTTGACCATATCCTCGCCGATATTCTTAGCAAACAGCTTTTCCGAAAGCTCACGGATGTTCTTGTTGATGTTCAAGTTCTTCGCAGCAGAGAAAAGACCATCCGCAGCCTGGACATAGTTGCCGTATCTTGAAGCGGCGCCATACTCGTGCATATCAATCGCAACATGCGGCGCGAAGTCACTGAAGAACTTCTTGATGTCACGCGTCTGCTGACGAGCGAGCTTGATGTGGTCACGATTGGGATCAAGACCGGAAGCGAGAATGCGCTGGAAATAGTAGTTTCCGTCGGGGTTGTACCGGGGCATGATGACAATATCGACATCCTTGAGCATCTTGGCAGCCCATTTGGGATCATTGTCAAACTTGCCGAGGAGAGCCAGCATGGATTCATCTCCCGCTGGTTCATTTCCATGGACACTGGCGTCGATAAAGATTCGCAGCTTGTTTGATTTGCGGCGTCCCTTGGCGGTTGATAGCTTCACATATGGGAATGAGCGGAACTCCTCGGATGTGAAGTTGGTTGTGTGATATGTCATGTAATCGTTGTTGGCAGCGATATTTTCCATGAATGATTCTGTTTTTTATCAGCTAATTGAGATCTTCAACGGCGCACGGTGGCATACCCATATCCTCATGTGAGGTTGGCCCTTGAGTGCCATTCTTGAACCCAGGCTGTCTATCCCCGAGGAAGGCGGGTGACAACAATTTAATGTCGACATCCTTAAAATTGGCAGCTATCAACGGGGGATCTGGCCGAACGGGAGCATGATTGTATCCGTATTGAACTGCGTTGACCGCAGACATGGCTGAGAGGCCCACGAGACAGGCTGTTTTTGTCAACATCTTGGTAAAACTTAGAGGAGTGGCTTCTCAAGGTTTACAAGTTGGGAGGAGAACTACCTTTATAGCTACCAGGCGAGAGTTTCCTAAATAGGTAGCTCATAAACTGACGGTCTCTATTTCTTACCTCCGCCCTGCATGTTTGCTTAATCTCAAGAGATCGTCCTCGTCGGTCTTTTGTTTAAGCATGATATTAAGCAAGAATTGGGCTCTTGGCATTGGGGAGAGTAGCTTGATGAGGAAGCTGCCAATACTAACACCAGTGGGGCGAAGTAACATCGAGGTTGGTGAGCGGGGTTACAATACAGATATTGCACGTTGAATGCCCAAGCAATTGAAACATCAAAGGCAGTATATCTATATATTAAGGTCTCCTGCATAGCTTTAGAGTAGCAGTTTGTTCTAGAAGATGTTCCTGTCTCTGTGGTGTATCGCTTGAAGTGCTGATGAGCCTATCTCGGGTTGGCTGGAATGTGGAGAGAGTAGCCTCGGCATCTGCAGTGATCGACAAGATAAGACTTACCCGACAGTATCAGTAAACAATGCGTCATGAGAGAAAGGTTGGCCGATCTGGGCTTTCTGGAAATAAGAGCAAAGAATTTGAGAGTCTGTTGACTTGGCATAAATCAACCCTAGGATTTTGTTATCAATTCTTACAGCTGTCGATCGATGTCTATGCTTTGTAGTAGCTTGATAGGATCCTTGTTGATGAAAATGGGCCTAAACACTTATATCTGACTCCACGGTTACATACCTCCGCAAAAATATGCATTTCATAGTCTACGAGGTCAAGGTAATTGGAGCTTGTCCGATACCAGACAATTCTTTGTTTTCCATACACCATTTAGTTGTCAGAGAACACAAAGTGTTTCATTGGTCAACACAATCAGTGTGAATGAATCTATACGCCTTGTTGAACCGCCGATAACCTTGACTATCCTCAACGCCAACACAGAGACAAACTATTCCAAATAGAGTAGGCCGATGGAGAAGATGGCCTCACAGAACCGTCTTGCCTAAGTTTATCAACACCGTATCCTAGACTCTCTTGTAATTGGACGCCTTTTCTCACTTGGACTTCCCGTTCTAGACCTATCTTTTGTACACATGATAACCAAGTGAGGAGGTTATAGATAGGACCAGGCATGGCAACTTCATTCCCATCTTGTGTTCTTTTCCTATCTTGTAATGCAAATAATCTCCAAAATGCGACTTTTGACTCGACCATCATCGTGTGCACTTGCCAGAGGACTGTGCCGGAATAGCACATTTCGTAACGTTATCTCCCGCGCAAGCGTGTCAACACTTCACGCCAAAATTAACAGCCCACCACCAAGAATCATCAAAAGTGAAGGCTGCTGGCTAGAAACACACCAAGGCCACAGAATTCTAGATGCATCGTCTGGTGCATCTGTCGTATCTATTGGACACAATGACTCAAGAGTTAAGGAGGCCATCGTCGCTCAATTGGATCAAGTAGCTTATTGCTACAACCCCTTCTTCACAACTGAAGCTGCCGAAAAGATATCGCGTTTTCTAACCGACTCTACGAACGGGCAGATGTCCAAGGTGTTTGTTGTCAGCTCTGGTTAATATCCGCTCTACCGGGATTCATGAGACTGTATTGACCAGTGCGTTTAGGAACCGAGGCCGTAGAAGCAGCTTTGAAGATCGCCCGTCAATATTTCACAGAATTACCAACACCACAGCCAAAACGAACTAATTTCATCGCGCGGAAGCAATCTTACCACGGGAATACACTGGGGTCTTTATCAGTTGGAGGCCATAAAGCACGACGAGGCGTATACGAGCCTATACTCGCTACGAATGTATCCCACGTATCCCCATGCTATCCTTATCGAGAGATGAAACATGGCGAGACGGAAGAACAATATGTTAAGCGCCTGGCTCAAGAGCTAGATAGTGAGTTCAAGCGCGTGGGACCCGATACCGTGTGTGCGTTCATCGCGGAAACGGTTTCTGGAACAGTAAGTCCGTGTTTCCGACGAATAAGCATAACTGACAATCGAAGTCGCTGGGTTGTGCTCCAGCCGTACCAGGATATTTCAAGGCCATGAGAGAAGTCTGCGATCGTCACGGTGCTCTTTTAATTATGGACGAAGTCATGTCCGGCATGGGTCGAACAGGTACCCTTCACGCTTGGGAACAAGAAGATGTGGTACCGGACCTGCAAACCGTAGCAAAGGGTCTCGGGGCCGGCTACATGCCAGTGGGTGCCTTGCTGGTCGGAAACAAGGTCGCCGATACTTTAGAACAAGGATCGGGTGCTTTCTCACACAGTCAGACCTACCAAGGCCATCCTGTTGCGTGTGCAGCCGCGTTTGCTGTGCAAATGGCCATGAAAGAGGATAACATGCTACAGAACGCTCAAGACATTGGGAAAGTCCTCGGCGAAAAGCTGAGGGAAAGACTTGCAGGGCACAAGAATGTAGGAGATGTCAGAGGAAGGGGACTATTCTGGGGTGTAAGTTGATCCGTCGTCTTAAGGGTCCCTGCTAACGGTCATGAAGCTGGAGTTTGTCCGAGACAAGGACACGAAGGAGCCATTTCCTTTGGCTGATCAAATCGCTGGGAAGTTGCACAAGGCTGGCTTGACTTCCGATCATTGTATCTCGCTGATCCCCGCGACTGGAAACGTCGATGGCATGCAAGGCGACATGGTCATTGTCTCACCCCCACTTACAATCACGAAAGAAGAAGTTGATATGATTGTGGATAGGGTTGAAAAGGTGGTCACGTCTGTACTCGGATCATAGGCATGCCCAGACTCAATTATTTCATGCTTTAACGAATCTCACATTATGAAAGCCTGCGTCGGTCCACCCAACATACTCGTCCATCGAACAGAAGACTGCGACGCCCAAATTTCCTTAACCTGGTCAATAGCTCGCAACAAATTCCAAGATCCAGTGGTATTATGCAAGGAGATCAACTTGTCTAAAAAGAACTGTCGATGATCTGCTGTTGAACTCTCAGCAGCGACGATAAAGTACGGCCATGCCAGGAGATGCCGACCCACGATATCAGCGTATGCGTCTACTTCGCCCAGGGACTGCTTAAACTCTTCGATCATGTGAACAGTTTCTTCTGCTGGGGGGTTGAAGATGGCGCGTTGGACGTAAATGTCACAGGCGAGTGTGTTGAGGTTGGCAAGTTGGGAGAGTAGATCTTTGAGTTCCGGATGAAAACGATCGCACCATGTTATAAACTCGAGACAGGCTCTTTGCTGTGCTTGGATGAAGTGAACGCCATTTGTTTCATTGAATAATGATTCTCCAAAGAGACAGACTCTGCGCCATTGTCAGTTTATGCGGGTATTTACTGAACACGATGCTCTTACCTGAGGATTTGCAATTGGAGAAAGGTTCTGAGATCAGTTCTCTTATCTTCCGACCTTGCAGCAAGAGCGTTCACCACAACTCTCAGAGATCCATATATAAGCCTAAAGTTGTCACTGCCACTGATCATCTCGCGAATATGTAACAGAAGCAAAGCTGTGAGAGCCGAGTCGTCGTCCTGGGGAGCACATTGATGAGACCTTGAAATAAGCTCACGAACGAGACTACTGTATGCTGCAGGATCGAGCGATATTGAGGTGCCGTTCTGTAAAGAGAGATGTTGTTCAACGACGAGAAGAACGGCCTTTCGTACGAGGGGATCTGTTTCTGCTCTTGGTAGGATAAGATCTCGGTAGCCGTTGAAGCCCATGTTGATGACTGCGATTAGTTGGGCTATGTTGTTGGAGACTATGGCGTGTTAGGTAGTTCAGCAAATGGGGCATTGTGAACATACAGTATCCAAGACAGAATCTAGATTTTGGATCAACATGGTCCAGGCCCCAGTGGATAGATATTGGTTTATTGTCTGATACCACCAAGGCTGTTGTTTCAGTGGTGGCATCCACTATCTGGTGCGTCTGCTCTGAACTCTTGGCAATCCTTTCGTAGCCACTCTCTCTGAAAGGATCATCTCTATGATGTGTGTTGATTGTAGTTATGGGGTCTTTGTCTTTTGTTGATTGGGTCACCGGTATATTAACAACTGGAAAGGTCTTGCCGACAAACTTTCCTCTTGCGGCAATACCATCATTGAAGCGATATCGTAGACCTAGGCCGCTGCATTTGATGCCTTTGGTGACGCACTTTACGCACTCTGGTTCTTGGCGATCACAGTCTATGCGCCGACGCGAGCATTGATAACAGCCTACATAAATGTTAGTTAAGAAACCCTGGCATAAAGAGCAGGAGTATATCTCACCTCTGACTTTGGGTCTCTTCTTAGTCTTGTCCGAGTTGGGGGATATACTGGGGGCCATTGGGGAGTTGTTGCAGGAGAAGTGGGTGGCGTTGTTGGTCTGCAAGCTGTGTAACCGAGAAGGATTGGGCTTCATGCAGGAAGATTGAGCAGTCGAGTCCGCGTACCCGATAGACAAGGGAGGTTGTTGAGAAGTTTGCCTATCTTGTCTTGTTATCGCGACACGGAAATGAAACCCGGCAATCTTATCCCATGTTGTCCGGCATCGCAAAGGCGGGGTCAAACTAGTCTATATTAGGAAACTCCACGGATCGTTGATAAGCGATTGCGGAGATTTAATGTTATCACGGAGATTCCTTCAGTACTTCTTCTTATACATAGTAGTACTGTTAGGAGCATTCATCTTGGATGACTCGCCACCTCATAGTACACAGTAGATCTGGACTGTCCCTTCGTATTTGGGAGTGTGATGAACCATATATTGTCTTATGGGAGTTCATCTGCTACCCCTTCACCAGCAATAGTTAGCTCAAAATAACAACGACACACGTCCATCATGGCATATATCCAAGTCACAATCCCAACCATCAACGTCGCGAGTTGATCTCTCTCGGTGTACCGTATAGCTACATCCGGTTCAATAATCCTGCCATAGTACCTAATCAACCAAAATGTTACCCCCAGAGCCCCCGCCCCGAGAATGACAGACCACATGATGTGTGTAAAATCTCTGTCGTTTCAGCATGCCTTCCTTTTTGGAAGGCCTGTATGAGTTGAATTATAGAGAGAGGTATTGCCATAATTAAAAATGCCGTAAATATTAAAGTCCCGATGAGCATCATTTGACGGGGGCCTTCCCAAAAGATCAAATTTATCAATGCCATTCCCTGATCAGCAATGCTGAAGTAAAAGATAATGAGCGACAGATTGATGTAGCAAAAAGCCACGCGCATCAGCAGGTGAGGTGATCGGGTGTCTGCGAACTTTCTCTCAGATGATATATCCGGCTTGCTGAGGCAAAAGAGTAGAAAGTACAGAAACAATCCAGTTGTCCCACATATCCTATACGGTCCGATAATGTCAACAACATGCTGGCCCAAGTCGAGAACGTCAGGTGGGATATCTTTCATATCCAACGGCTTGTCGCTGAAGAAATGCGTTCCCCAAATGGGAGAATCTGGAAATGCGAGGCAGTATATCGCCAAAGCACGATCATCCTTTCCCATCATGCGCACCGACTGGACAAGTAGGTCTGTCGCAGCGAAGATAGGATAGGCGAGAGCACCTAAAAGATCGCTTGAAAAATCGGGCTTTAAATTGTTTATATAACAGAAGAACCAATGCATGAGAACAGAGGCGAGCAGCAGGTACCAACAGTAAAACGCGCCTGGGCCGTACAGCCCTGTGGCATTGTTGTAAAATTCGGGATTGTAAGGGAACAGGATCCCTGTCTCTTGGCGGACGAGATCATCTGTGATTTGAAGCTCTGGATGTGTGTAGTTGCAAAGTGAAGCCATCTCGTTCAAGGTTGTATGGCAAGTTGGCCCTGATTCATAGATTGTTGGGAGAGATGACTTTAAATATCCTATGACTGAGACGAAATGTGCGCCTTGGGGATGCCTTGTCAGAGACGCACCAATTGACAACCTTGCACTTGTAAGCGCCGTGGCTGTACGTCGTCCAAATATGCATTGAGCTGAAACATCAGACTCCATCGTCAAACAACATTCAAGCATACTTTGCCCAAATTAAGGCAGAACGAATGAATTTATCAAAAGGCTCTAACCTGATATACTCATTATTGAATATCGATATGTTTAGTTCTATTTTCCCCAAGGATGCTGCTTGGCTTCGATGTACGTATTTGTTCCATAAGACTTAGCTCTAAATGTTCTGTGAGGAGCTTCATCATAACTCTCCTGACTTTGACTCCCGACTATTGTCACCGTATCCAAGTTCAATCCCGTCTCATCATCGCTGCGTTGATTTTGAACAGCAGGTGTCTCTTCGGTCGCCTCACGGGAGGGTCTCATGGCGTTAAGTCGAACGAGAAGAGGCTTGAAAGTGGGTACGCAGGCACATATCAGTGCTGATGTGACTTCTGCAAGACCCCAGAGGTGCGGCCGGACGATATCCCATGTTGTAGTCGACCACACATTGGTCCACCGTATCCTCACAATGGCCAAAGATATTGAGCTCCAAGAGTGTTAGTAAAAGACATATCAGGACTTTGTAGACGACTTACAAACAGCCAAGCAGGAAAACTGCGGATAAGGCGATCTTTTGTGGACGACGAAGATTCAGCTGCCAGATAAAAGGCAAAGGCAGAGCTGCCACGGCCAAGTCGGTAAATATGCTTATCCCAGCACATACATATCCGAGTTCCATTGCATGTTTTATGCATGTCCCCTTGACCGTCGGATCCCAGATTGTTGCCATGGGAATACAGGTTAAGAAAAAGACCAGGACGACACAGATATTCCAGAGAATCAAAAAGATCATCGCACCGATATAAGTCCATCTCCAGTAAGACAGGGAGACAATTCTGTAGTAAAGAAGTACAAAAGACATCTTGGCCCAAAAGAGAGCTTGACCATAGAAGAAAATTGTGATGTATGCACACTGAACATGCGTCAGTCAAGTTCGAAAGCCTGCAGTGATAGTCCGTGTACCTTGTAGAAATCAGTTATCTTGTCGGCTGGTATCTGTCCCGTGGCATGACCGAGACCGAGGGGTATTACTGTAATCGTAAGCTTTTATTCGATCGATTCGCATGTTTCGACGTACACGTAAGTATCCCGGCACCGAATATCGTTATGAATATCTGTAGACAAACCTGTTAGCACGTACGGTCATGATAATGTGACTAGTCTTACCGAAGACATCATTGCAGCAAAGTCATCCCACCCAAGCGCTCGTATTGACCAACGACACCATGTCCTCAAAACGATCATCAAAAGAGAGATAAGGACGGAAAATACCACTACCACCAGAACCACTATGAGACGGTCACCCGTGGTCTCAGCCATCGAAGGAGGACCGCTTCTTATCGAGGTTGCCATTGTGAATACGGGTAGGATCGTGAGACAATCTGAGCCCAACAGTAAGGCACTGGAACTAGAGAGTTAATATTGGTTCAGTCTGGATGACTAGCGGCGGGACCAAGGGAAGCCACGGTTTGACTGGAATGCGGACTATGATTGAAATGAATTGATCAACAGTCTAGATGGGGGATCTTGCAGCAATGCAGGAACAAATCATTCTTGGCCCAGCCCTGCAGTAACTTCTTTCGGGACAGAATTTCCAATATCCGCGGGATCCAGATATCCGGGTCGACGTGACAGATGGGATACTTCGAGTACCCAAAGGACAGAACATCACGGACAAGGAGCGGCCATGATAGGTTTGGTAGAGCCTGTTATTGTCTGTCGATCCTACGACATTGGTCTCTGATGTTCTCTGACACTACCTATGATAGAACCACAGTTGCCGGATTTACGGCATCTCCGTCAACACAAGAAGCAAGTCTTTTTCCAAATTTGTCTCTGTATACCCGATTTTCCTTCAACTCTATCGTAAACTAACAAGTGTCAAACAGTTTTGGCGTGACGGAGAAAGCTTAATATGTACGGGCCCGAGTCAATACCAGACTAATTCAGTCTGTCATTACCAACGAACCTTGACATGGAACTCTGGCTAGATTCAAGACAGCACAATTATTGCCGGCAACTAGAATCGCCAATCATTTCTTGCCGCGATGAGTGAACTAGGTCTAGGAGATTTTCAAGATGCTGTTGATCTAGCCACGTTGCTCGGCACGTCGCGGAACTTTGTCGCGGGCCGCTTTTGGCAAGAATATTGGCTTTGGCGTTTTGCACTACTCCTGGGGCGTTTACCTCAGTTTGACATATGCAATTGGTAACGTGCTCAGATATTAATAATCCCACATTGCCCCTGTCGTTGAATATGTGCCCTTTTCCCAACTAAATACCGACTTGATAGAATAGTTGACCGAGGTTGCCTATGTTTCAGCTGCCAGTCAAATGATGATGGTGGCTGATGTTTTGATCATGTCTCATTGGCTGTACCTCCCAATGCGAAATACGAGCATCAAACGATGTGACACTCCAGGCATCCGTTATTTCAACCTCGATGATTGGTCTGAGTAGAACTCTCCATAGTCTGACATTGAGTATATATCAATGGATTGTCCTAATGCCATGAGGTTCATCAAACGTCAATTTCAAACAGCTTCAACACAATGACAACTGTTCTCAAGCAAGACACCCTGTCTCCATTTCACGATGACCCGACGATTGACAATGACAGAATCGAACTTTACGCATTGGATTCAGGCCCAAAAGAGAATGAGATAACCGCATTCAACACTATCTCGCCCACAAACATCGTACCTTTGCGAAAGCTGAAGCAGTGGCCTCGAGCTGTACTATGTCCTGCTTGCCGAGAACTATCTCTTACAAGAGTTGAGCGCAAGATATGCGGCGGAACACAGTGAGTTCAACCGAGTTCGTTCAAACAAGAATGATACTAATTGTACCCTAGCGCCATGGCAGCATTGATGTTTGTGTGCACAGTCGTCGGCGGCCCTCTCGCATACATCGGGAAACAATGGAAGAATGTAGAACATTATTGTTGTAGATGTGAAAGGAGACTTGCAACTTGGCATTTTAGCTCTGGTACAGAAATCCATGTATGGTAGATACAACTTGATGAAGTTCAGATTTATACACAAACATGAGACAGAAACAGGGTGTTATTCAAAATTGGTATATTCTATTATTTCTATTTTCGCTTAACAATCAACAAGCCGCCCAACCTTTTCAAACACGTCATATCTTGTTTTATGCGTCATCAAATATTTACTCCTTGACCAGAACAGCTCTGTATCGGACCTTGCCGTCCTTAAGGTCGTGCAGAGCCTTCTCGATACCCTCCTCGTTGAGAGAGTACTTCATGGTAGTAGGCTTAATGTTCTTCCTGGCGACAAACTCAAGGAGCTTGCGAACGCTGTCACGAGAGCCAACAAGAGATCCCTGGATGCGGATACCCTTGAGAGCGAGCTCAGTCAGAGGGACGGAAGTGGCCTCGAGAGAAGCGGTGAGAGGGTAGATGGAACCGTCGTAGTCAACAATAGAGGCGAGGCTATTACTTGTTAGTTTTGATTTTAATAAAGTATTGAAAGAGAATACATACCCGCTGTAGTCGATGTTGGCACTGCCGCAGAGAAGGAGGTGCTTGACGGGCTTGAGACCCTCAGGAGCCTGGTCGCCAGACTTGTAAACGTGGAACTCGGAAGCACCGTACTCCATAGCCTCCTGTCGCTTGGACTCGGAGCTAGAGAAGACAACGACGTGGTTGCCCATGGCGGCAGCCAGCTTGATGGCGAGATGACCAAGGCCACCAATACCAACGATACCTACTGACTCAAGAGGTCGGAGACCGTACTGGGTAAGACATGTCCAAACAGTAGATCCAGCGCAAAGCCTTTTTGATAGTTAGTAAGTTATCGTCGATATCTTTAAAAGTTGAAACATACAGAGGAGCCGCATCAGCGGAATCGTAACCCTCAGGAATAGGGCAGACAGTCTTGGAATCCCAAACAGCGCCGTAAGAGAAAGAGCCGTTGTTGAAATCGGCAAAGCCGTAAATCTGGCGGTCACGGCAGTACTGGTCGCGGTCGGTGCAGCAGTTATCGCAGTGGCCGCAGATCTGGTGGGTGTAGCCGAATCCGACTCTGTCGCCGTTCTTGACATTTGTGACGGCGGAACCAACAGCCTTGACGATACCGACACCCTCGTGGCCCAGAACGACACCGCTGGTCATGTAGAGCTTATCAGTGCCGCAAACACCAGAGTGTGTTGTCTCGATGAAAACTTCGTGGTTCTCGAGCTCGCGCTCGACATTGTCGGCGACGATCTTGCCCTCTGGGGTACCGCGGAAGACCTTGAAAGAGACCATTTTTAATATGTGATTATGTGTATGGGTGATTTTTGGAGTATGAGAGTAAAGATGAGGATAAAGCAAATTTGTTACAAGAGGTAAAGAATTGCGGGAAATGGTTTATATAGAGAAGTCAGTAGATAATGTTGCATGGTGTCAACGGGGCAGTCTGCCCGATTTAGATGACTCGTATGCATGGGTAATGGGTCGATCTATGAAACGTAAACCCCTGACCCTGGAAGTAAATGGGGACTGAAGAAACAGTTGAGGAGGGAGTGGAGAGTGTCACTTTTTTTTTGTTTATGTATGATGACAGAGAGATTGAGATAGGGATATGTAGTACAGAGTAGGTAGTTGAAACACCCGGTCTTTGGTATGTGTCTAGTATGTCCATATTCAGCAGTTGATCTTAATATCTCGTACGCTACGGTCGTGTTTCCCCATCAAACAGTCGAGAAATAACGGTTTGGTCTCTAGTTTTCGAACGGTTTCGGTGGATTCAGGTCCTCTCTCCATGCTCGTCCAGGGTCTAAAAGTGGCTCGGTCGATGGATCCAAGAGTTGGTCCTCGGCCCGGACACCATCACCCAATCAGATGCATATCGCTTGTACGGCACTGGGAGACGGTTTGGGAAGCTCTTCTAGAACCCCTGGTAGAATAAACGGTGACGGGCAAAAAGTCCAGCAATATTCAGTGATCGACAGGGCTAACGATAATGATATCACGTCTCCAATTGTCCGTCCGCCGACGCCGACACCGATTACTCATTATTTCTCGGAAACATTTATAACTTGTACCGAATGAACAAGGGGGAAAACGTGGCGACGTTGCATTAAATGTCAACGTTCAATTTGGCCACGCCTGAAACCTTGGCGAGTAGTGTCTCCTTAGACTCGGCCCATTGACGCCCTATCAGTTAGTCTCCGAGAAAGCTTTGAGCATATTTAGATATCGTTGACTACAGAGTACAGAGTACATATGTACAGTGTTGATAAGGCTACGCGATCACTGGCGTATTCTGACAAATGATAGTATGTTAGTTTATATGCTGGTGGGAATTATTTATCTGTAGCTTGTGAGTCCGTCAGTTACAGCCTCACTTTAATTGCGGGTTTTGTGGTCCTTCTTTTACGTTTTTGGTATCGACATCTCAATTGGGATAGCAGAATCTCAAAAGCCTGGTTTTGATAGAACACAGAAATGACCGGTTTCAATTTTCCATGTTTTATGCTTTTTCCATAGTGGGTCTTCTCGGTGGAAGAAATACAAAATGATCTCATCCCGAAACTTTATATCCCAACCTGGTTTGGAGGTTTGGATCCTTCCACAAGACAAAGAGACGAAGTTGTTGCGTCAGTTCATGTGACTCGAAATCCAATCTACCTATTAGTGTCTGTCCTCCTAAGAGCTTGTTTTTGTTCAACTAAAACATATCTCTGCTCATTCCCCTTACCCAGGGTACCAGGTAGTCATGCGGCAGACACGACATGGCACCACATGCAACTGATGGCAGTCTCGTGAGATATTCAGACCTACCAAGATAGTAGATTGCCATTTAATGTCCAAAATTGACCCCCGAGTTTTCAAGTATCTTATTTGCATCGTCAAATACCAATACAAGAGTAGGTACCTTCTGTTTCATTGTGGATGCTGGTTGGTTGTTGTGAAGTGCAAGTGCCAGTCTTCCTTGGTCGCTCTGGAGGCATGTGTTTGATACAGGAGCCATCTGCAACCAAGCCTTGGGTATTGACTGATTTACCGCCCTTCCATTCGAGAGCGACATGCAGCTTCCCAGGTGGCACAAAACGATATCAATACTGGTGGAAGTTGCCATCTGTGTATTCAGGCAGTTGTAGTCTCCCGCGCGCACTTATCGTTTCCTCAAATGTAAAGCATCATATTCTGCGTTTGACTTCAACATTATCTCCATCTTGGGACCATCAAGCATTCTTCTTATTCATCATACATCAAGGCCACGCCACCACTGTCGTGAATATGTCTGACGTCGCCGCGCTGCAGGCACAGACTTTATCTCGAAGGCTGGAAAAACGTAAAAAGAATGGCAAGTGGAAATTCTTGTGTTTCCTGCAACGCGTACCTCGGGATATCACAATGCATTGCACCGACCCGACGTGCACCTTAACACCATATAGCGAATATTGCGTCACCATCCGCCCACCAATTTTTGGCGTATGCAGCCAGGTTCCAGGTATGTATCAACCCTAGCGTTCGTGAGTAGCAGAAACGTTGGCCCCCCAAGTCTTGGAGTACCAAAATAAACAGCCTAGGAGTCCAATTCAAGTGTCATGAGCTGATCTACTATATGTCATACAGATTACTTCCACGTGTCATGCTTCGCCAAGCTTGCCAAACTAACTTACCTACCACATCTCCATCGCCTGTGGCCGCTCAACCGGCACACATACAGACGAGGACGTATGCAACTGACTCAAGCAACGGAGGACATGTTTCTTGACATCGGAGCGGAGCAACTATTACAAGAACTGAAGTGGAGGTACTACGATTGGTGCCAACTCGGCGCGGACATCCTCAATCCATCTCCGTCTATTAAACCCGATCAACGATTTTTACGAGGTATCATACACGACCCAGACATAATAGTTCGGGGATTATCTACCGAAGAAGATCGACGGATCGCAGGGTACCAAGCTCCCAATACCGGTGAAAATGATTGGAATATCGTGGATCACTACCTCCCTGTTACCAACTCTGAAAGCGACTTTAAGTTTGGAGCGATATTTGAGCGCTGGGAAGAATATGCAGTAAGCCTCTTCTCTTCCTACTATCTTGATATGCAGTCCTTAGGGTTACGAGCATAAAGATAAATCTTTTAGAGCAGCTTATGCTACTGAGGCTAGGCTTTTTAGGCTAACACATGACTGCATAGACGAACCGCCGCACCCCTTTACTGTATCATCCATACCCCATCACTAGGGGCTCTCCCGATTTTTTTCATCTTTGGACTCGTGTGAACAGGAGATACAACCCTTATAGGCCCCTGCCTGAGCCAATGGTGCAAGTTTCTATTCTTCTAGAGATAATCCATCGAGAACAGCAGCAAGGACAGCACTAGTGGCAGCAAGGACAGCAACTTTTGTATTAGACTTATCAATGGGAAAGGTTTCACCAAGCGTTATTAACATCATATTGAACACTTCAATGTAAGAAAGTCGTTATTTTCATTCAAATGCCACGCCGTCTACAGCGTGAACATTGCAATATCCACCACATCCAATGTAAAACATCAAACTAAATCGGGTATAGACACAACATCGCCCAACTGGCGATCATAAAACTTCCAAAGATAAATGTTTGTTCTGACATGAAACAATTCCCATAAAAAACGCCAATGCCTGTTTTTGAGATAAAAAGGACAAAAAGTTCACATTATCGAAATCAGATCAATGCTGCTTGAGCTCAGCGGCTGCCACAGCCGCATCGACAGCTTCTTGAAGATCGAGATGAAAGTAAGGTCGGTTAAGACCACCAACGGCAACGAGTCGGGTACTTGTGGGGTCTCTTGGTAGCTTCTCCATGGATGCGCTGTTGACAGAGCCTTCGATAGCCTCGATGTCCTGGCGCATGGGAGCGTTCTTGACCTTCTCGTCGAGAGCAGCGGCAGTAGCGGCACTATCGTCACCACCGAGGTCAGCGATAGAGAAGATAGCCTTCCAGTGGCCGGCAGCTTCGTTTCCAGTGCGGGGGGTGCGGAAGCCAAAGCCAGCAGCAGCCAGGGCACGCTTCGTCCATCGGTTCTCGATGTTGGCAAAGTGCCAGTCAACAACTTCAGGAGCAGCAAACTTGTCAAGCTGGTTTCGGACATCAATCAATGCCTGGATAGAGGTAACATCGACGTTGTTGACACTGGAAAAGTCGAGGATAACAGACTTGAGGATAGGTCGCTCGTCGTTCTCGACAGTCTTGATGTGGCGGGGTTCACGGTCGTTCCAGGGACGGTCACCAAGCTTACCCAACAACGCGGGGTTGGTTCGTCGGCACTCGGCAAAGATTGTCTCGGTAAGATGGTTGAGGTAGTGAGAAGCATTGGGGTAGTTGAAGCCCTCGGCGAATCGGTAGATAAAAACACCGGGGTAGGGAGTGCGAACGATGACCTTGGGGTTGGATCCGTTGCCGTGGTCAAGGGGAAGGAAACCAGCTCGGAGAGAACCCTCGCCCTCGTCGATGGAACCGGGGCTGGCAGTACCATCACTAACATTGGCCTTCATGGTGCGGACACGAACAACACCCATGAAGCGACCGCGGGTCTTGAAAAGACGGAAGACAACAACAGCAGCGGACATGGCAATGGTGGTGTAGATGCCGTTCTCAATAGAGCTGAAGATGGTCACGAGAACACCAGCGAAGAAGATGATGACCTCGATGGGGGAGACACGCCAAAACTGATAGACGACCTTGGGAGGGGTAATGACATCTCCGACAGCGTGGATGATGACACCAGCAAGACCGGCGTTGGGGATGTAGAAGAAAACGGCCGTCAGAGCGTAAAGAGCCAGCAAGACAACGATGGCAGTAATAACACCAGCGAAGGGAGTGCGGACACCAGCCTTTGACTTGATGGCAGTTCGAGAGAAGGATCCAGTGGCGGGGTAGGCACCCAGGAAGGGACCGAGAAGGTTGCTAACACCAATGGCGACGAGTTCCTGAGAAGGGTCGATGACATAGTTGTTGACACGGCCGAAGGACTTGGAGATGGAGATGTGCTCAATCAGGACAACGATAACGGCGGCGGGAAGCTCAGAAACGAAGGAGCGGATGATGGAGCTGTTGATCTGGGGAACAGCAGCGTGAGTGAAGCCTGGGTCTGGTTAGCAAAAGGCAATGAATGAGTAGCGATCACTAGCACTTACCACTGGGAACAGAGCCGACAATGCTGATGCGAGGCTTTTCACGGTGCTTGATGTTAATTCCGGCGCTGATGCCGACATAAAGCAAGATGACAAAGGCGGTTCGGAGGGTGGAGATGAAGAAGTACAACTTGGCACGGTGAGGCTGCTTCTTGGCCATGGTACCACAGAAGATACGAATAGAGTATAGCAGGACCAAGGCGGAAAGACCAATGGCGGCATCGAGCTTGGAACCACCCAGGTTCTTGAGGGTGTCAATGATGACCATGTAGGTAGGCTGGCGCGTGTTGACTCCCTTGATGCCCATGAGCTTGGGTACTTGTCCAGCAATAATGTTGACTCCGGAACCGGTCATGAAAGCGCAAATTGAAGGCAGAGGGATGAATTCGACGAGCCAGCCAAGTCGAGCGAGACCGAGGAAGGTGACAATGGAGCCGACGATGACAGCCAGAGCGGAGGCAATTACGTGACCGGGGACATCAGGAAGAGAGTCGGCGGCTTGCAGGACAATGTTACCTGTGACTTGAGACATGACAGCAACAGGCTAGAATTGTTAGTACGGTTCCATGTGGAGAGACGAAAGTACGTACACCAATGGTGATATCCTTGGATGTAGCAAAGAACCAATAGATCAAGACACCCATAAATGATGAGTACAATCCATATTCGACGGGGAGCTGAGCCAGCTGGGCATAAGCCATAGATTGGGGGACCACGACAGCACCAACAGTGATTCCTGTGCGGGGAGCTGGTGTCAGCAGAGATGCCCATGTGACAAACAAGACGGGGAGTTACTTACCAGCAACCATGTCACCAAGGAACCAGATCAGGTTGTATTTGCCCACCCATGATAGGAAGGGGAAGAGGTTGTAAAAGTATTCGCCAACTTGTTGAATAGAAGGAGTGATTTCTCTGAGAAACTCTCCAACTGTAGGTTCCTCCTCGATATACAGGTCGGCATTCGTGATTGAGGGCGCTCTCTCTTCAGGTTCGGTGTGATCGGCGCCAATGAATTTTTCCAAGACCGTCTTGGCGGAGTGTTTGCCTTGTTGCGACATGTTTGGCGACGATGTGATTGTGTGGGAAGAAAGAAAGACAACGCTGGAAAGAATAGAGGAAGACCAAGAGCTAGATAAAATAAGAATTGATAAAGGGAGGAGGAGGAGTAGGCATGCAAGAACGGGGAGATCAAAAAGCCAGAACGTGGGTATTTGAGTCTTGCAGAGTGGTCGACCACTGAAAATGGGGTCTTTGGGTGTAGGCCAGGGCAGGCGATAGCGGACCGTTCGGGTTGTCGCTCGGTGCGTCGGGGTATGCTGCAGCGCTAGCAGGACTTTCTCCTAGTTGGGGCAAGTAGTCGAGGTAGGTATGACGACTCGGATGCTTGGTACGGAGTAGATGTGAGGTAAAAACTCAAACAGATCGAGTCGATCTTATGGGGAGTTTGGTCTTGCCCCGGTTTTTGGGTGAGAAATGGGGAATGCGACGTAAAGTAGGTGAGATGAGGTGAGTGAGGATGGAGATTGGGAAAAGAGAGGCGACGATGCGAGTATAAATTTAAGAATGGTCAAGATGAGCTGAACTGCCGTATTGGATTGGGCTTGACTGAACTGGCCTGGTCTGGATAAGCCGTTGTGGGCCATAGCCATGACAGTCTCGCACCTTGGTATCCATGCCATTGATGACCCTTCAGCCCTTTGTGTGCGACAATCGCATATTCTGACGGGGAGAATGATGCTATGGCTACACCCTCTCGGCGCGTCCATGACCAAGCGTACAGGGATCGACGAACGCCAGCATTCGAGCGCCTGAGGGTACATGGTCGGTACGGGCTGTGTTCTGTGTTGACTGTTGTCGCATCACGGCCAAGGTTCTTCCCACGCCCCAAGCTCTTGTTTCCTCTCTTTTTCTTTTTTTGCCAGCCCGCGTCAAGCTGCCCTGAACTGGTCTGACCGAGGCGAGGGCGCAGAAGCGTGGGGGAAGGTTGCCTACTGGTGTGTAGGGGCCCCATTAGAACCATTGCGTGCTGACCAGGATCTGAGCATGTCATTGTCGCTATCCCAAAGCAGCTCCGCTCAATTCTCCACCAACATTCGTGTCGTCTCCATGAGAATGAAGATTCTTTATTGCGGGGTATATATGGATTCGATAGAATGAGATCCTTCGGGGGTTTTGATTTCTCGCGTTTGTGAATTTGGGCGACGACTGTGTAGCTTCTGGTCGCTGTGCAAAGATTTGCAGATTAACAGCATCTAAGGTTTGAGGAAAGAGAAAATCCTTGTTAGATCGACTCACGACGATATCGTCTCCGATTGCGCCATCGCTCCAAAACCAATAGAAAGTCTTGAGCTGCTCGGCAGGTGGATAACGCTATACCGTTTATGTCTTAGTGAGGGCAAGCTTGTTGTGAAGGCGCGGAGCATTGATGATGAAGTGAGATCATCAATTGGATTAGAAATGCTTTAATGAACGCATTACAGTTGCAATAAAGATGAAAATTCGGAGTGAAATGAGCTATAGTCGATTTGTTAGGTAACGTGTCAATTGACAGTTACAAATACAGTGGTCGAAAGGATAGATCAAAGCTGTCGCTTCTACACGGACTTTCGGGGAGTTGTGTGCTGGTTTACTTCCGTTCCCACTCTGGAGCGTTTGTTCCATGCATGCTTCTTTTTGTCTCGGGGAGATGAGAATTAATTTCTTCACAGACGGACCAGATAGAATTGCACCGTAATGCGTCTCTACTGACTTCAAAACGAGCATGATTCTTACCAGAGAAATCGAACATCATAGCATGCTCATCTCCTTCCTGTTTAACCTCTACTTGCAGCGTCTACCCATCAACTTCATCATGATGGCCTCATCAAAGACCCATCCCCAAACTCCCCGTCGGCCCCACTTCCCCCAATAACATGCCGGACCGTAGTGCTACCGTTCGTCAACGTCTCCAGTCCATATCAACCGACTTTCAACGGAGGCCATTTCATTGCCTGTGGATTCAACAACCGCGATAGGGCCGTTAGCTGATAGGTACTCATTATTACATTTCACAATCACGCTTTCCGTGCACGCCCTCTGCGCTTGTCCACGGAATGAAACACCCCAATGGCTATCCCCGAGCCACTTCCCTGTTCAT
>LXHY01000044.1:0-34623 GCA_002093855.1 Fusarium praegraminearum | reverse complement strand
GGTTATTATAGGTCATAGTGGTGGACCGGTTATTTCTTGTAGAACCCTAAGGGGCAGTAAGCTCTAATCTTAATAACAGAGCCCGTGAGTTTACCCTATACCATCAAAATCTGCCATAACTGTGTAAGCCTATCGCAAATAGTATGCAACTAAGATGTGTTCTCGATTAATTATATTTGTATACTATCATATAGTCCTAGATATCCTGATACCCAAGCAGAACTCCATAGATGTGTGGTGGTAAGTTGTTAACCTTTCGAATAATGAGCTGCGACCTTGGTGTTGTTTTGCCCAAGTACAACAGCAGAACTCCGGGCTATGCATGGCCAATGTCTCGCAATAGACCAACATTCTTTTATGTCACAGATCTTGTTCCCAAAATGACACTACATTCTCAAGTTTCCCTTCCCATCTTTATGCAGCGGTAGCTCGTCTCCTGACCCCCTTTCGCTCATGTTGTAATGGGGAAGACTTCCATGGCCTGTGCCAAGCTCAAGTTGGCTTTCGTTGGACGCTCGGTCATCTTCTATGCGATGAAACTGTCTTGTGTCTGTCTTTCCAGTTCCACCGATGGTGACGAGTTCGGTTGGTCTGTTGGAGCGAGTCGCGGCCGTCTTCCTGGAACGTGACGCACTTTCGAATTTTGAAGACACCCTCAGCATGAGTGGTCTCAGGGTCGGGAGACAAAGGGCGATGGTTCCACAGGCTGCTTCGACGACACACCAGGTGCATGCTGTAGCAAGGGTCCCTATTGAGGTCAGTCGAGGTCACTTGTGCGTAGTTCGTGATATCCTACATGTAGTGTCGGCAATTTGGAATTGCATAATGGTTGTGAATCTGTAGATACTGGCGAATAAAACACTAAAAGACGAACTGTCAGCTGCTTCTAAAATATGAAACACGGAAAAAATTAATGAGACTTACAAACCACCGAGCAGGAAGATGACCAATAAGGATAGCTTCTGAGCAGCGTTGACTTGCAATTTCAAGATCTGCCTCACTGGCAAACACAGAATGGCAACATCAGTCGCAATGTTGGGAATTGCATTGCCAATGAAGGAAGCTTTGAGATCAATGCATGTGCCCTCCGTCAACCACGGCATCCAAGCCCTTCGGATCGGACGGCACTGGAAGATGCACACGGCGCAGATGGCTATCCACCAAGCAACGACTGTAGCGGCGATGATACCTGAGACCAATTTGAAGCGGCGTGATGGGAAGATGCGTAGATACATCTGTATCAAAGCAAGCTTGACCATCATCACTGCAGTGACGTAGATGCATTCGAAGGCGAGGAGGATCTTGAAGAAGATGGCTTGGTCTTCCAATGACACATATGCGGCATGTTTGCCGAGGCCATGAGCAATCACTATAGTTGATTGTTAGAGACAATTATGAGATGAGAGCACATCTTACTTACTGCCATAGTTGAGCCCCCCTGTGATAAAGACAAAGACCTTTAACCTGTTGTTAGTTGTATGAACCTTGGCATAGGGCGGAATGATATGCACGAACCAACGCCACCACGGTCAACCAGTCATCAAGTCCATAGCCGATTCGAACAAATCGAGCCCAGAAGCGCAATGCAACAAAGATAGCCGACAGAACCAGCACAATCGTTGTCGTAGTATTAAGCTCGCTGCTGCGATCAGCCTTTGGGTCGTCACGCGTATGAAGCCCAATCATAGCGACAAGAGATGGGGAGAATAAATGAGAATAAAGGTCGAAAGAAGGAGAGACCAGTTTCAAACCCCACGGAGAGAAAGGGCTAAGTTAAAAGTAATTAAGCATTTGGTTACTCGGTAGACTAATGCTAGGCGTAGGATGACATCCCAATCTACGGATACTGATGAATTATTCCTAATCAGTAAAACTGTTCGCAGCAGGGCCACAGGGACGAGCAGGGCTGGCGGCGACGAAGGCTACATAGGGGATAGATCGTGAAGATCAGGCGTCAAGTTGGCTGGAAGCTCGAATTAGTCGAAAACTAGACAAGGTTCTAGGCTCGTTCTCCGTGGCCCGCGACCCTCTGTTCTGGAGACGAGTGTTTCGATTTTTTCCTATGAACTCGAACAATACTACTATGTGCCGAGTCATCAGAGAAGGGGGCGGGCGTTTTCCAATAACCTCATGAACCTATAAGGAGTCGTGCCATTCCACGCGACTGTGCGCCTCAATGTCTCGGCCCTGCAGTCTGAGTTGAGCCGCCTGCCATATGAGAGTCAAAGCGACTTCAAAATCTGACAGGTAATATTTCTGGTTGGCTTATTTTCAGGGAACCGAGTCAGTGAATGTTATGCGCATGTCGTATGTATGTATAGTCCCAGAGCTTTGGTACGATATCCAGACTATATCCTTGAAGTCTTCTCACGTTGAAGTGTTTTGTCCCTTGTTGATACGGCTAAGGCGGAACGATACAAACGTGCTAAACGTGATAAAAACCGGGGCATTCCCAGCCGATGGAACGAACTCTGAATGATGCCAGAGCCAGATTGCGTACATAGAAGGGCATACGCCTCAGACTGGTAGCACCTAAGCCAGGTACACACGACATTATTTCTCAGTCGAGTCGCTACAGGGCTAGTGCCAAGAACCCCTACGCAGTCTGTCCCCGTTGCGGCTCCCATTTGCCATTGCGGCTCCTAAAGGCTGCTAGCGGCATGTATTGCTCAGGAGTTGTGGACTTTTGTCTTACAATTGTTGCTTTTTTGATCTCCATTGCCTCTTGGTCGACGGACGGCTGAACGCGGATCTTCATCTATATTCAAGCCCCTATCTTATATGCGAGGAAACTTGAAGAACATCTTTTGATCATAAGAACTTTTACACCACTAACCTATCTACGGATACCTCAGTGTCCCCATATTTAACGTGCGGGCCTGGAGTGAAATTTCTTCCACTTGGAAGTGATTTCGTATAAGACATAGTACGGATATTAGATCCTGTCAATCCACTGCTCCATACAGACTAACGTAGTTAAATGCAACATCATACCGGACTCACCCCACAAGGTGAGGCCGTTTCTTGGTTCCTGGATTCCTTCAGGTTTGACAGGCGTCTTTCGGCTCCCTTATTAATTTTGTTACAGACCCCCGGAATGAGCTTGTGGCGAACCAAGTGGGCGGGATATTTGTATCGACCTACTATGTATTCTGTGTAGTATCCGTAGATAGGTAGGTTACAGAGTAGTAGTGGAGAATTATTAAGAGCCCGAAAGGCGATGCAAGCAGATTCTTCTCCAGCCGTTGCTATGTATCGTATCCGTCCTCAACTACACCGCACCAAGCACGGACAATTCATTAGCAAAATCAGCGTTGGTCATGGGGACAGAACTCTACGAAGGCCTTTCAATTTCCGGGCTGTTAATGCGGAAGTCCATGCTTCAAGACAGCCACGAAACATGGCAAAAGGCATAGGGCTGGGCCAGTTTTTATCCTCAGTCGACCGACAAGAAGCGCGCCGAGGCGTTAAACGCGCCATCAAGTTTAAGCTAACCTTTGAACGTGAGCATCTTGACTCTTTGCAAAGACTCAAAGAGCACTAGTTAGCTTTGCCATAACAACCATGAAACGGGTAAAGATACACTAGCATATCAGTCTACTACCAATGCAGTATCCAGTTAACCATCTTAGATCCACAAGATCAACAATGAAATCTGCTTCATTAATCTTTAGCGAAGGAACAGCTGTCAGAATCTAGACTAGTCAGGATTGACACCACACTATCAATACTATGTTCGGGCCTTATCTAACAATGCGTGTTGGCCCATGCTAGACTAGTACGACTCCAACGGTCTCATCAACTCGTGGGCCTAATGAACACTCACGAGTCAAGTACAAACGAAAGCAAGCCATCCCCGGAGTGACATCGTTCTTCTGCAACAGAGTGGGACTAGGGGACCGGCAAACCCCTCAAGGGACCAGGCGGTATAGACATAGTTCTTATATCATGTCCTTCCTCCGGACTTTAGATTCATTCTATTAGTTAGTCAACAACACGTTAAGGTTTAATTGAATATCATACAGTACACGACCATGTCCACCAATCCCACTATTGTCTTCGCTCCTGGCGCCTGGCACACCGCCGACTGCTACGATGTCGTGCGAAATGATCTCAACTCCCGAGGCTGGTCTACCGAAGCTGTTGACTACCCCTCTGTTGGCGCCGAGCCACCTACCAAGGGACTCAGCGACGACGTCAGTGCCGTTCGTGCTGCTGTAGAGAGACTTGTTGAGGAGGGCAAAAAGGTTATGGTCGTCGTCCACTCATACGGTGGACTTGTTGGCGCTGAGGCAGTCAAGGGATTGGGCTTGAAGCAGCGTGCGCAAGAGGGCAAGACTGGTGGTGTGATCCAGCTTGTTTACTTGAGTGCCTTTGTTATGCCCAAGGGAAAGAGTATCCTTGAGCTTCTTGGTGGACAGTATCTGCCATGGATGCGAGTCGAGGTAAGTCATCAACTACAATTCACAGTCAAGGAAATGAATTACTGACACATGCAATAGGGTGACTATGTCTACGCTGACACACCTGAGAACGTCTTCTACCACGATGTGGACGCCGAGACTCAGAGCAAGTCCATCGCTGCCTTGAAGCACCAGTCTCGCCGTGTGTACGCTGATATCGTCGAGTATGAGCCGTGGCACGACGTTCCCTGCTTCTTCATCTTCTGTGATGAGGATCGTGCCATTCCTTTGGCTATCCAGCAGAACTTGGCCTCCATGCTGGGCCCTAATGCCGGAAGCTTCCATATTGCCGCTTCTCACTCACCGTTCCTGTCGCTGCCCAAGGAGACTGTCGAGGGATTGGAACTTGCCGCTAAGGACGGTTTGGAAAAGTCTGCCAACTAGAGATATAATTAAAGAAAGAAGGCGTCTCTGTATTAGTAAGTCAAATAACAACGACATTGTGTCTTGACAATTCAGGCCTCTTGATGAGGTTGCAAGTTCCTTCCACTGTTCACTGGACTATCAATGAACAATTATTGAATATTGCTACAAATTCGCCTTCATCTTCCTCAACGCTACTCTCGGTACTTTTCTGACTTTACTGTTAAGCGCATATCTCTTTTTAGATCGAATGAGTCTTCACCTATACTTTTCTGACTTGTGATGATTATCAGCCCTACGTAGATAGAGAAGCATCGATTTTAACACAGACCACAGTCAAATCCTTGACTGTTGCTACATACAGCTTAAGCAATAAGGGAATAGCACACGATGCACCTCCATCTATGCAAGGGACCTGTTCTTAGAGTTTCGGTTGATCGACTATTCCACCAGGATCATCGCATCGCCATTGCAACGTTTACACGAGGCCCATGGTTCAGAAATCCTTCCATGGGATCGGCAGATTTCTGGAACTATGTAGATCATAATGCGCGACATTCGATCTATTATGTAAAACAGCATGGCATAACAGAAGAACAATCAGTGGAGGTTTAGACAATGGGAACATTTTTCTGTCTTTGGTATCTAATAGCCTGCAATACTGTAGGCACAAGGTGGCTTAATTCGGTCCGCCATCCCCTTTCATCTCAATACTGCGTCAGCCCAACAAATAAGAGTTGGCTGGTCCAATAACAGCGACAGAATAGCCTCGACTGCATCTAGCAGTAAATCACTTCATCTCGATCATATGGCCTTAGTAGGTCATGGCGTTAGAGGTCATCCCGTTGTGATCCATGTTGCCAAAGGCTGTGCCGTTAAAGCGTGGTCCGTTGTTCACGAAACCATTATGAAGTCCCTGTGTCGCGGGCGTATACTAAGCACCCGCGGCAGCCTTAGGCTCAGTCGCACTGGGGGCGTATGAGGCTTGAGCTCTGTTCTTCTTGATGACCTCCTTCACACGCTCCTCGGCCTCATCCCAGTCCTCAGTATCCAGCTTGACCAAGTCAATACCGTACATCTCAGCAATCTTGCTCAAGGCATCAAAACTTTTCTTATCGTAAACGAAGCTGATGCTGACGCCGACACGGCCAAATCGACCAGTTCGGCCAATACGGTGAAGGTAGGTCTCGGCATCGGGTTCGGTGTCGCCTCGTCCCTTCATGGGAATATCATAGTTGATGACCATGGATACACTGGAAACATCGATACCACGGGCCAGGACGTTGGTAGTAATGAGAACCTTGTTCTCGCCTTGACGGAACTTGGTCAAGAGGTTATCTCGCTCAACTCCATCAAAAGCGGCGTGAAGGGCAGAGACCTTGTGGCCATCTGCGACCATTCGTCTCTCGATCTCGTTGGCGCTATCTCGGGTCTATGATCAAATCAGAATTGCGCAGCTCGATTATTAGAACCAATACATACCTTGACAAAGATGACCGACTGGCCGATCGTCATCAAACCATAAAGTTTGCAAAGAATGTCATACTTCATGTTGTCGTCAGGACAGTCAATGAACATTTGAGAGATGCCCTTGACGGTAAGCTCACTGCGCTGCAACTTAAGGCTATGCGCGTTGGGTGCAAACTTGCCGGCATACTTCATGACGTTCTCGGGGAAAGTGGCGGAGAAAAGGAGCACCTGGATCTCCTTAGGAAGCATGCTGTCGAGTTCATTAGTACCTTGCTCGTTAAGCTCATTTCTTCAGTCCCTTACTTCTTGACCTTCAGGCACTGATCGCCTAGGCCCTGCTGGTCAAGCATGTTATCGGCCTCATCCAGGACGAGAACGCGGAGCTGAGAGATGTCCAGCTGTCGGCGTCGGATAATGTCCATCACTGTACCTGGAGTACCGACAATGACACTAGCTCTGACGGGTTCTCCACGGGGCAGAACGCCTGGGATTGCAGCAGCAACCTTCTTGTTCTCAACGAAACGTCCGATGGCGTTGATGACTCCTTCAATCTGTCGGGCAAGCTCTCGACTGGGCGCAAGAGCCAGTGCTTGGGGCTGGTCGGGCTTGCTAAAGTCGACACGCGACAATATCGCGGTGACGAAAGCAGCGGTTTTGCCAGTACCGGATTGTGACTGCGCCAGCATGTTTCGTGGGGGGTCGCTGAGCATCAGGGGGAGGGACTTGCCCTGGACCTTGGAGGGCTTCAAGAAGTTGAGAGAGAGAAGACCCTTCAGAAGATCCTCACGACTGTAATATGTTGTGAGCGCGGTTCAAACAGAGCGCGGCCGTGTACATACAGGCCCAGATCTTGCCAGGTAGTGGCAGAATGGAATGGTGTGGCTTCATTGTTCTGGAGTTCGCTGAGGGAGACTTCGACATCCCATTCAGGCTCCTGGAGGCCGGAGCCACCCAAGTCTTCGATGTTGCCATCGGCCTGGCCAAGCTCACCAGAAGCAGCGGGTGCGGTTTCGGCAGGAGTCTCGGCGGGGGTCTCAGCGGCGACCTCGTCGGGTTTCGTAATGCGGCTCGCAAGATCGGCCATGGTGGGCAATGTGTGGTGTTGTGGGAGAATGTTTTGTTGGCGGGATGAGAAAGAAAGGTCGGTATGGTGGGGGAGGCGGTGGTAAACGGTGACGATTTTCACCTTGAAGTCCAAATTTAGAGTGCTTCTGTTCCCGGCGCTAGGAAACAAACAACGGCTGGCTGCTTGGTGAAGCAGCGGTGGAAAGATGGTGACAAAAAGTGTTGCAAATAGAAATGTAGAGTTGAGAAAACACTTCCTGCTGTACTAATATAGAAGTAAAGGTTTATCAGGCATAAACAAGTACTAAGTAAGGTAGGTACGACGCTTAAGGTTGAGTTGATGGAAGCTTCCCATCTCTAAAGGTTTGGCGGGGTCTGTCTAAACCATTCTATGGAGGGGCAGTCCATCACAGCTGGGAAGCAGGTGCCAGCCAGGTTCCCTAAACTTAGCTGCTGCCCAGGCTCGGAGGCGCCCAATCCATGCGCAGAGAGTTGTTGGTTCCCGCTATTTACCCGGCGCATTTGCTCTGTCGCAAGCTCACGGTCCCATTCTCAGTCTCGAAATACTTCGACATTGAATAACATACGCACCCAGAACTTTAATTTCCCAATATTGAACGAAGACTTTCAACTCGCGGAATGTCTTCTTAAACTGAAGATACAAACAAACAAGCGCAATCGAATCGAGTTTCATCCAGCTCTACACACTACTTAATAATCGCCTTGATCAGCAGCAATGGCAGCTCCTCCTCCTCCTCCGCCGCCGCCTCTCCACGGAGGGCTCTCGCTCTACGAAAACCTCCTCGATCCCAACGATAAATCTTCAGCTTCGGCCACAATCTCTTCAGCCCCTGTTCTTTATAATCAGACAGACAATACCCCAGCAGAAACCACCGTTAAGAAAGCCATTGATCCCGCCCTTCGCTTTCAACCTATACGCCGCCCACAAGTGAAACAGACAAAACCGAAGCCGACATTTCCCAAAGCCGCACCCCCCAAGCAGACCCCTACTGCCGCACCCCCAGCACCTGCACAAGCAAAGACCACACTTGCCGACTGGGCTGCTACTGAGGACGATGAGTGGATGTACGGAATGGGTGAGAAACGCCAGCGAGGCGGTCGTAAGAAGAAAAGGAGGAGACAGGACGAAGATGCAGAAACCAACTGGGACGACATATATGACCCTACAAGGCCGACAAACGTGGAAGAGTATCTACGCAGCGATGAGAAGGTTCAAGAAGTCAGAGATTGGAAGGCCTTGCTCTACAGGCATCGACGAAAACGCGTTGAAAGCGACCTTTCAGACGAGGATGAAGAAGAGAACGCTCGACCTATACCTTCAAGTAAGTTTAATCATCATCGCCATTGCGTTCCGCTTCTGACCTGGTCCCAGATCAATTCGCTCCACCCTCCTCTTATTCCTTTGTGCCTCCACCGCCTCAATCACCTCCAGCATCAGCCCCAGCACCTCCGCCAGACGATGCAACTGGCGATGATGCCTTTGCTCGCCGCCAAGCTCTTTCTCGCAACCAGCCAGCTCCTCCACCGTCGCCCCCCCAAACTTCTAACCCAGCCACAATATCACGCGCTCCTGTGAGATATACTCAAACCCAAGATGAAAAGGGTGCAATGGGGGGTGGTGTAGAAGAGGATGGATATTCTCCACCTCCAGCCCTCGGTGCTGGTTCCCCTTCACAACCAGACGGCGACGATTCTCAGCCTCGGTCTAGCCGCCCAGGACAGTCCGGTTTTGCCCAGCGACTGATGAACAAGTACGGATGGACCAAAGGTAGCGGCCTGGGCGCTGATGAGTCGGGAATCATCAACCCTCTCCACGTACAGGTTGAGAAACGAAGGAAGAAAGCCGATGCCGATGGCGGAGGTTGGGCTGAGCCGGGCAGCAAGGGTAAAATCATCGGAGGAAAGCGCAAGATTGAGAGCACAGGCAGATTTGGTACTATGAGTGATGTGATAGTACTCAAGAACATGTTGGAGAACATGGCCAATCTGCAGGAAGAGATCGCAGGAGGTTTAGGACAAGAAATAGGAGAAGAGTGTGGAGAGAAGGTATGTCAGAGTGGCTTCGAGTCCAAGCTATGCTCTGGAGCTAACGATGATACAGTATGGACGTGTGGAGAGATTGTACATCGACCAAGAGAGCCGCAAGGTCTTTATCAAGTTCACCAACCAGGTTTCGGCGCTCAGAGTGAGTATTTCAGGACCCTTACTGATGTTCAATCAACTAATCACACTTCGCAGGCCGTCAACGAGCTGGACGGTCGTGTCTTCAACGGCAATCCGATCTTACCAGAGTTTTATGACACGGAGAAGTTTGAGCAAGGGATATACAACAGGTAGATAGACTGTTTTCATGGCCAAAAGCAAAAGAAAGGCAAACAGTTGTCAGTATCTGGAATGCAAAGATGCCAGTCATCAAAGTTGAAAGAGTGACTACACTACAAATGCAAAAGATGTGAGGGGGTTGATGTGAACGATTATGATCTAACTTGGTCGTTTGTCCACTACGTCGAAGGAATATTCAAGACACGGATCTCATGACGGGACATAACAAACTCGTAATACGATCACTCTTGTCACACCTGGCCCATGTATGACAGAGTTGGTTCTCGTTTCTTGAAAGCTGACGGAGTCACTCATCACGGCAAGGTAAAGAAAAGCTTACGTTGTGGTTCACAAGAGACCATATCTCTAATCAAACTGCCGAGAGATGGGTTATTTGTGATGGTGGGACATAGTTCTCTGGCACGGATAGGCAACTTCAATGATAATTAAAAGTCCAAATACAATCGATTATTAAGCTCTAACAGGTTATCCTTTACACGCAGTTACCGCCCCCATGAAAAGCAATTTGTGCCTCATGAAGAATGACCAAGCACAAGATGTCGTAAAAGAAAAGTCAGGAAACATGATGACGACAGAGAATGACGCCTTTAAAGAGAAAAGCTAGTGATCTTGCCTCATCTATGCTTAGAAGATCTGAGCGATGGCAGCGACACCAGCGAGGGCAAGGACAGCCATGTTGATGCTGACGCTGCCAGCGGCGCTGTCGTCGTCCTCGTTGCTCTTAGATGAACCAGAGCCATCGCTCTCCTCACCACCGTCCTCACCCTTGTTGGCGTTCTTGTTGTTGAAGGTGCACTTCTCCTCGCCGTCAATCTTCTTGTCGCTCTTCAGGTCGTCAAAGTATTTGCAGAACTCCTCGATATCGGTGGTTGATGAAACGACGACACTGCCGCTGACCTGGTCAAGCTTGGGAAGCTTAACCTTCTCGAAGCTACCACGGAGGGCAATACCACCGGTGACCTTCTCGAGCTTGGGGAAATCATCAATAGACTCAAGCTTGGTGTTGTTCTGGATAGTGAATCCACCACCAATCTCCTCAAGCAGGGGGAAAGAGACGTTGGTGAGCTTCTTCATGTCAATGAGAGAGAGGGTCTCCTCAATGATGGTCAGGTTGGGGGCGCTGAAGAACTCGAGCGAGGGGTTGGCGTTGAGCTTCAAGCTCTTGGTGACCTCCTTGAGGAGGGGGACAGAGAAGTTCTTGGCACTGGAGATCTGGATCTCAGCAGCCATCTCAAGCTTGTCCATGATGATTTCCATAGCATCGTTGCCGTTGTCGAAGATCTTCAGCTCGGAGGTGATGTTGACAAGGTCAGATCGGAAAGTGTTCATCTTTCGGTTGTTGTCGATCTGGAAGCTCTCAACAGTGGCGACGCTAAGACCGCTCAGATCGCTGATAAAGGTATCGGTAATTCGAATGCTCTTGATCTTAGTGACACCTTCGGTACCGAAGTTGAGCTCTCCGAGACGGGGAAGCTTGATGAAGCTGAGGCCAGACAGGCTCTTGAGAGAGGAGAACTCGAGGTTGCTGAGAGCCTCGAGGTTTTCGAGCTGGAAGTTGCCATCGATGGACTCGATAGAGGTACTGGCGATAGAGATGATGTCGCCACCGTTCTTGGCAACAAAGTTACCCTCGATCTTCTCGGGGCCGTTAATCACGACGGCACCAGCGACCTTCTTGTCGATGATGATATCTCCCTTGACAACTGTGCAGTCGATGCTGGGGGTGGGCTCGGTGACCTTGACGTCACTTGTGCAGGTGGCGGCTGAACGAGAATTGTCAGTCGCGTATCCAAGACTGGAGTATTCGTGAATTGAACGTACCGGAGACGGCAGAGATACCGAGTGCCGCAATGGCGGAAAGAACCTTAACGGAATGCATTATGACCTGAACAACTAAATTAGATATTGTCGACTTTGAGCGATCAAGCGAAGTAGCGGTTGTGTATATGAATGCCGTGACCCAAAAAAGCAGAATCGCTTCGCAAGATGTGATGCCGATACTACTGTGGGAAATTGCAGGGCAGGTTGTGTGAAGATGTTGATGTTTGGAGATACCCCTTTTTGAGGCAAGGAGTGTTTGAAGGTTACTAACCTATTAGGAGATGTGAGATGGATGAAGAAGGAGGGAGGGAGGGAAGCGTAGAAGTCAAGTTCAAAAGATTGAAATGACCCAAGACGCTGAGAATATGGAGAAGGAAGGTTGAAGATGTAGAGTGGCTGTCTGAGGAAGGTGAAGGAAGGACGAAAGAAAACAAAAGGCAGGAAGGAAAGGCAAGACGGGACGGATCGGTTGAAACCAATCAAACACAAGCACAAGCCAAGTAAATTCGCGTCTCGGCGCGCATCTGGAGCAGTCGACCGAGGGATTCTGAAGATCCAATTCGTACGTACCTAGTGTGTAATTGGATAGGATCCTGTGATTTTATGGATGGTGTTTGTTTAAGAAAAAATCCTTGGATGGTTTCTCGGCGAAAGATCGAGATATACAACAGGGAATAGTATAGATATAGATATTCCTGGAATTAAGGGTAAAAAGTCTGGCGTATGGACGAAAAGTCACAATGAAGCCTGACAGGTAACGAGTGGCGTGAAGAGAAAAAAGGACGAGAGTATTACCAACAATGAGAGGAAGTAAGAGTTCGACGAAGGGGAAGAAAAAGAGGAGGAAGAGGGTTGGGGAGGGAGGAGATGAAAGATGGTCTGTCGACCGAGATGAGTGCACGGTGAGAATTCGGCGTCGCCTACCTACAGGGGGGGTTGGCTACCTACTACGGCACAAGCTAGGGTGCCTAGGTAGGTGCTAGGTACAGGTGGGTTCGAATTGGATGGCAAATGGCAAAGTGACAAAAGCAGGGCACCAACAGGTCAGTTTCGGCTCCATCATCCAGGGGCTCTCAGACAAGACGACCGAAAAGGAACCAGTACCGGCCCAGGACGATGCCAGGGCGAGGTCCAAGTTGCGAACGGGTGTAGCGGCTCATAAGCCTGGTGTGAGAAATATAAATATCTCCATTCGGGCGGCATGCACTAATTTCCTGCTAAATGGTTGAGAGACACAGGCCCATGTCCAGGTACCGTGGAGAATAAACATCACCAATTTCATTTTTCGATTGACCATACTATTGAGCGACTACCTGTCCATCTATTTCAACACTAGTAAATCCATTGAGTTTGTGTCTTCCCTGCTGCCACGATCAGTGACATTAACCATGAAGAGGGGGCAGAGAACAAACGCTTCTTTACTGGAGCCAAGGTTTGATATACACCCATTGGACAAGATGAATTCTTATGCTTAATGGCCGCGTCAGCATGTCGAGATGCAACAACAATGACAACACTTGCTACATGCTTTGGCCAGCATCGATTCAACCCGAAACAAGTAACAGGCCCAGTCCATTCTAGGAATGGCGGCGGGTGTTCTCTTTGACTTTAACTACGGGCGTTACAGCTGCATTAGCGGGGTTCATCAGGTACCGCATCTCTGGTGGCCGAAGCACCCGTATCGTCGGTACTACTAGACACTGCATTTACTCTTGACTCTACCTCTAATTCTTAACCTTCCTTTATGGGACGCATCGACTTGGGCGTGTGGATTTTACAACTTTTCTCGTCGATATAGGCACTCTCTGCGAAATATTCACAGGCGGTCTTGTTCCCTAATTTAAGTACGAGCTCAACTGTGATGCATTTGGGCTTCTAATTCCAGCACATCGCATGCAGGCGAGATTTGCACCCCATTCTCAGCTATGGATGCTGCCTCATGTATCCGCTTTGTGCATCTACTAGCAGGGATTTCCACCCCCATGCCCCAAAAGGTAAATCGAGCAACGATAGCGAGGAACTTCCAAGACTCTTTCGTTCGCCGTTTCCTCAGCGTAGCCTCAAGTATCTGCTAACAAACGGAGACAATTCACCGCATTCCCGGCCGGTCAAACTCGTCCTGTTCCATTTGCCTCTCATGCTTCGCCCGTATCCGCTTGCGATCAAGACGGGGCCTCGATTCTCTCGAACTTCAATTCCCCTTCTTCAACCGAAACGTCATCAATTCTGCAATACAAGAGCTCAACCTGGATTCATCATCTGTAACCAGTTTGTGGCGACTGTTACACGGCGGATCTGTCAAGACCGAGCGAGGTGCACGGCATACAGTTACAGTACTGACACGAAAGGTTGTCTAACCACAGCATTGCCAACAAAGGTCGGTATATCCGGATAAAGATTTCAGTGAATCATCAATTGACTGACTGGTTGATTAATTGATTGATTGATTGATTGATTGATTGATCTGCTTGATCTTCGTGGGGAATTGGCAGCGCTAAGCATTAACGACACTGAAATTTGATATTGCCAATACGATACGAAATAAGGATGAAGTCAGGTCGGCAACAGGGCTTCCGAAAAGCCCCAGGGATACGGACCAAGGAAGCTCAAAGCTTCTTCTTCTCCCTTTCTTCGCGTTCCCATTCCACATCTTGGTCCAATCTTATATGAGTGATAGCATATTGGCTCTCATTTCCTCGCCGGCTCTCCTATATTATGCGGCTCGAAAAATAGATATTGCCTGATTGACTGCGTTGAACCCACGTGCTTTACGGATTCAAGATGAGTCTCAGATGATCATCCTGGCCACTCCTCTGTGGCTGTGGATAAGAGGCACATAATCGCCGGGGCATGCCACGGATAGATCCAGTGTTGCGATTTTAGGTAAAAAAGCACTTCCATTCTCGCACCACTCTCTAGCCGAAAACCGCCCCTGATTTGTTTTGTCGTGAGGTTCCGAGAGCTTGTTATCAATTGGTTTCACACTCAGCGACAAAGCCTTGATTTCATTGATGATCATGGTGATTATAATCATCCAAGTAGCCAAGTAATTGAAACCAGCAAGCAAAGCAAATCTGCCCTTGTACAGTAACTTCTATCTCAGACAATGACTTTACAGGGGTTGTCGCCTCATATCAACTCCCAAGAATGTCGACCCGCAAGAAAACCTGAGAAAAGTCATCAACCTGGTGTGCCTGTACGGTACTCTGTACCTACTCTGATATGGCAGGCAACGCTAGATATGTGGCTTTGTTCCCGTTGGCTGTTCGGCTGAATCTTCCCGCTGTCCAACTTCTGTACCAAGAGCCTCCCGTCTGCGCCTCCATTCCAGATTCTGGCGTGAAAATCCGACGTCCGCCTCCCTCGACGCGTTGCACTCTTAGACTCTCAACTCTCCACACGCAGCCAAGACTGCGGCTTTGTGTGGGATGTGGATGGCAAGGATGATTTCTTTCCATCTTTTGCTCCTGGCCAGTCATGATAACTGGCCAAGCCTGTTCCCACATCCCGCATCCATGTGCCAAGGTAGCCAAGACAGCTTACAGTGAGTTCGCGATTTGCAAAGTGATCGCAAAAGGATGATCAAGATTTTCTTTCCGGAAGCTAAACATCTTTGACTTCGGGGTTGAGCCATTAAACTGGCATGATGGATGAGCTAGAGTCAAACCTGATGAACACGTATTCGTGCATCTGATCCGTTGCAAAACCCATCTTTTTTTCTTGACTTCTTTGTTTCTCGCAACCTTTACGTTGGAGATGCATCGAGGCCCGCTGCAGGCCGGCAAGGGCGCTCTTGGTCCGATTCGTGGCGCAACCGTCTTCGCGCCGTTGGAAGAGCCAGTCTAGCCAGTCCACAAAAGAAGGCCTCCCCTGGAGCCGATCGCCGATAACGAATCAGGTCTTTTCTCGTACGGAGCCAATGAGAGGCATATGTTTGTTGTTGATATCTTGATACCGAAACGACCATGCACTTTTGTAGGGGGCCTAACGTAAGGAGACAACGAGTAACCGAGTTTATGCGTTTGAATAAAGACTGCTATCCATCATTGAATGCCTAGGTTCAGTTCTTTCTGCTGGGTCTGGACCGGTAGTTGAGTACTATGTAGCAACTTGTGAAAACTGAAGGCTAGGTCATGACATCACCACTCGCTGTTGCAGTGCTTGTGGGCGTATATCTGATCAACACCATATGAATAGCATGATGGTAAACATGTACGCCGACCAGGCAACGAAACCTTATTGCTCCATTATGCACATGTCTGTCTCCTCCACTCGCCACATGTACCACATGAACAGACTTCGATATGGCGAGAACTTGTTCGACAGTTCGATCATATCTTGTTCGGACATATACTTCCATTTGCCGCCGCCTTTGGCTTTGAGCTTGGCAACATCACGTCCAACAAAGGCAGCCATTCCTCTCTGAACGCCCAGATCGCCGAGCGAAAAGACGTCCATCCTTTTGAGGGCAAAGCACGCAAACATCTCGACGGACCATTTCCCGAGACCCCTCACTGCAATGAGCTTTTCCATGACTTCCTCGTCCGAGGCATCATGAAGCATCTGGGCGCTCAACTCTCTATTGCCAAACTTCTCTGCGAGCCCTTTGATGTATTCGGCTTTGCGTTGCGATAGTCCTGCAGTCCGAAGCTCCTCGATGGATTTGATAGCCACTTGAGATGGATGCGGGAATCGTGAACCAGGCTGGAGCTCAAATAATGTGAGGAACTTGCCCTTTATTGACTTTGCTGCTGCCCCCGATACTTGCTGTCCAATAATCGAACTCGACAGACTCTCAAATGGGTCAATCTCCTCTGCTAGTCCCTCTGGCGAAAACGCTCGACAGTGGTGGTTCTCAATTAGAGGCTTCATGCGCGCGTCAACTTTGATCAGATAATCGCATGCCTCTTTCAACAGATTATCTGTGGTCGTTTTGGCCTGAGGTACCTTGCTGGGCGAGACAGTTTCAAGATCTCGCGAGGCGACAAGTCTTGACGTCTCTGGTGAGAGTAGCGTCGCATTTGTCAGTTTGGGATTTGCAAGTCGTGTAACCGCCGCACTACGAGGTTTCTTGGTCGAACTTTTAGCCTCAGCAAAAGCTCTTGCAGCAGCTGGCGTTGGTGTTACTGGTGGCGGAGCTACTGGAGTTGCAGTTTTGCCCTGTGCACGCTTTCTTGGGGGTGTTGAAGGTGCCTGGGTCTCATCTTTGGTAGCTTTGCGCTTCCGGGTGTTAGTATTCGACTTTGCCTTGGCCACTGGTTCTGCCTTGAACTCAGACGTGGTGCTGGTACGTGAAGAGCTTCTTGTCACTGCCATCATGTATGGTACAATTGGTCCTGTCTTGGTCCTGAGTGCTTGCGATGGTAATGCGAACGATTGTACGAGCAGAGAGTAATGAAATCGTAAAAGCGCAGAGCGCATGAGGTACTCCAGTTGATGATCAACGACCTGATGTGCTAGATATTCTTGACACAGCTAGGTTTAATTGCTTTGTGATATTTTCGAGTATGTCTGGCGATGGATGAGATTGTCCCTGGTTCACGTTACTCCAGGAGAAGCATCTCTTTTGTGGCAAGTGAGTTCTGCCCATGTCATTGGACGACTTTGTCAGCGCTTTCTTTGACATAATACGTCAGCGCCTTCAACCTCTTGGTGTTTAAGGTGTGTAAATCAATAATTCTACATCATGTTTAACATTGCCAACATATAGAAAATTGATGTTAGCTACTAAGACGTACTCCAACTTCAACGTCTGTATTCAATGGAAGAACACTGAGTACCTACCTCAAGAGGTATGTATTCGTCGTTAATCTCATGCTCCCGGGTAAGTGCATATCCGCTGACATCATCCGGGAAGTGGGCAAGCACAGTATAGGTAGGTAGACAGCCCGCCCGTACAACGGCCATGGACTGGAGTACCTATGCAATTTGCCCTAGAACGCCCTAGAGAATGGACCCTGTCCCAGTGCGACATGCCCGGGCACCCGTTGAGCTAAGTGCTTCCATGCTGAGCTGTCGCAACATGGATAATGTCATTAACAAGTTTGTTTTATTTACATGATCTGGCCCATTCACATCCCACATCAGTTCATCTGCATACATTGCTAATCGCGAACCGCCACACACTCGTTTCCAGTCACGATATCGACTCTTGATCAATGCGAATGTTTTCGATTCTCCAGCGACTACTTTGGATACGCTAGGCCCCTTGCGCAAACACCAACGACCCTCAAACCGTCAGCAATAACCCCTGTTCGAAGCACATCAGGGTCTCGTCTGCCCTCGACAAAAGAAGGGACGATCCCATCTGTACCTACCGGAGCTCTACGCTGCACATGATCGAAAACCTAGAGTGCAATTGGCGAATTTAACTTACCGAAACCTTCGTGCCATCTGGCTGCTGCCGACAACGTGTGTGAAGGGCTGAAACCACTTCTGGTGTTCAACTTGCGACGAACGATTCGAACTGGACGATATAGTGGTCAGGACAACTACTCGACGAATTCGCCATGCTTTCTTCCAATGGCAGAATAAGCTGGAAGGCCGCAAAGGCACATATGTCCCAGAGTAGGGCATTGCGCAGCAACTTGACACGGTCTCGTTTGCTCCTCATCCTAGGTTTAACTGGCATTGTGATGCTATTATACCGTGGTTTTCGAGGAGCACCTCCTGGACCACAAAAGTACTCACCTTCATAGCCAGACTCCAGACGATACATTGACTGACGACTATACAGCGTTCGATGCTGGGGCCCGAATAAGTCACCCATGGAAATGACGCCGAACGAACATGCCCTATGGAATGCGCACATGCAAACACCCGTCCTCTTCAACCACCACAAGCCTCTCAAAATCGACTCCCCCTCGATCCAGCATATCGATCTGAACCCCATTACCTCTACCCCTCAGGCTGTCGTTCGAAACGAACGGATATTGATCCTTACGCCTCTCAAGGACGCAGCTCCCTTTCTGAAGAACTACTTCAAGCTCATCGCCGAGCTCACATACCCGCACCGCCTGATCGATCTTGCCTTTTTGGTATCCGATTCAAAAGATGACACACTTGCCGTACTTGCTTCCGAGTTGGATCACCTACAAAAACGAAAGGACGAGGTTCCATTCAACAGCATCACTATTATCGAGAAGAACTTCCATTTCCACCTCAGCCAGGATGCAAAGCAGAGACACGGGTTTGAGGTGCAAGCACCACGTCGCAAAGCTATGGCTAAAGCGAGAAATTACCTGCTAGCCACAGCTCTGAAGCCGGAGCATTCGTGGGTGTATTGGCGTGATGTTGATATCGAAGAGGCGCCTAGACGAATTTTGGAGGACTTTATTGCCCATGACAGAGATATTCTTGTGCCTAGTAAGCCGGACCAAACACACTTTTCAAAATATGTTACTTTACTGACATCTTCGAGACATCTGGTTCCATAGATTCGAGAAGGGTGTCGACATTGAGGGTCGATGTAAGTGAACAGATCTGCTGGCCATATCATCGAGATGGTTGCTAACACTAGGCTATAGTTGACTATAACTCATGGATAGAGTCAGACAAGGGTCGAAAGCTCGCCAATAACCTGCCGAAAGACACAATCATTGTGGAGGGCTACAAGGAGTTTGACACAGGACGTGAATACATGTGTAGGATGGGCGATTGGCGCGAAAACAAGGATGTTGAACTTCAGCTTGATGGTATTGGCGGCGTCAACATTCTTGTCAAGGCAGACGTGCACCGATCAGGTATGTGACTGAAAATTACATGGGCCATGAGCTCGCGACTGACACCATTACCAGGCATCAACTTTCCAGCTTACGCTTTCGAGAACCAGGCGGAGACAGAAGGCTTTGCCAAAATGGCCAAACGAGCCGGTTACCAAGTAATTGGTCTTCCCAACTACGTTGTCTGGCACTACGATACACAAGAAAAGGGCGGCAACCTATGAATGATGCAGGTTTGAAGCTTGCATTGTGAGCTGATCTAATACGAAACAGCCTCAGCTTGTCCTATCTTTTTGGGACTATTTCAACAGTATATGCCGACCCATGACGTTACGCCTGTTAACGTTTCCAACATTTGGGGGAGTGATTTGATACAGGCTCTCAGTTTGAGCCTGGTGCGCAACAGAAAACATCATCTTAAATGCCGATACCCTGTTGTGCTCAACTCTGTTACTATCTATTACATTTTTACTACTGGACTTAATGGGACGGGTTGGAAAAACGCAACGCAGATCTTACGGCAATCTTTGAACACTGGTTCTTGCTACTCGTTTGGAAATACACTGTGCCATGAGCTTAATTTGTGTATGAAGAGTGAGGGAACACTGCCTCTCAACAAACTGGTGGAGTTTGGGGCTTGATGTGTATATGTTGAAGCATAAATTGCTCATGGGAACCGGGCAATTTGTAATTGCAGATTTAGTAATCGATCGATATGTAATAAGCACCCACTCACTACCTGTGATGTAGCTCGCAGTGATTGACCGTAAACATCGACTCAATGCATTCAATAATCTGCGAATAACCTCATGTATAATGTATTCCTGTCATGGGCGTTGAGTTGGTACGAAGCCGAGTTTCCTCCTCAGCGATTGGCCATGTGAGTATTGCGTCACATGGAACCCCCATGTGCACCAAATGTCCTCGTATGGGTATCCCCCACATTATGCAATTAAGAAGAAATGGCGGACAGGGTAGCGTGCCGTCATCACACAGGCAACGATAAGAGTTCAGCAGGCTACCTTTTAACATAATAATACTACCTAAGACGACAACACTGACGACGACGACGATTTAAGACGAAACATACCGAGTACCTGAACTTCCTCGCCTTTATCAAACCCAAAAGCCCTGGATAGTATCAGTGAACTGTAACCCTCTTTCAGCCTGACCCCACTACCCGACACTGAGTCGAGACTCGCTACGCTATTTTCCTGCTTCAACAACATCAGACGAGACCGACTCTACAAGAGGAACAGGACGGGTGCTCCTTATCCTCATCTACTTTAATCTTTTCCCCTATCAATCTTAGCGACCAGCAACCGTAGACATGTGGGGTTGGTTCGGTGGCGCCGCGGCCCAGAAGCGCAAGGATACTCCCAAGAATGCGATCCTCGGTCTGCGAGCGCAGCTCGACATGCTGCAAAAGCGCGAGAGACATCTCCAGAACCAGATCGATGAGCAAGATGGCATCGCACGCAAGAACGTGAGCACAAACAAGAATGGTATGCATCTATCTCGGCGGGCCTGATAATGCGGGGCAGAGATGCTGATATAGTTAATAGCGGCCAAGGCGGCCTTGAGGCGCAAGAAGACACACGAGCACTCGCTCGACCAAACCGTTTCGCAAATTGGTACTTTGGAGCAGCAGATTAACGCTATCGAGTCAGCCAACATCAACAAGGAGACCCTGGCAGCCATGAGCGACGCCAACGCGGCAATGAAGCATATCCACAAGGGTCTCACAGCGGATAAGGTGGACGCGATTATGTATGTCCTCGCTTTTCGCCTTTACACTATGTTTTTAGAGGTCGTGCATGTTACTAATATCGCGATACAGGGACGAGCTGCGCGAACAGAACGCCATGAGCGACGAGATCGTCAACGCTATTACCCAAACCCCTATGGGCGACGCTATCGATGACGACGAGTTGGAGAACGAGCTGGACGAGCTACAACAGGAGCAGCTTGATGAGCAGATGCTCAAGACAGGCACCGTCCCTGTGTCGGATGCCGTGCACAAGCTGCCCACGCCTGCTTCTGCAGAGCGTAAGTACCCTGGTCATGTCGTATTTCTTCGAGAGACTAACACGTTATAGCTGTATCAAGCAAGAAGCATGCCGTGGAGGAGGACGACGAGGAAGCCGAGCTTCGGAAACTACAGGCCGAGATGGCCATGTGAGGTCACTATTAGAGGAACTTGATTGCATAGCATTTAGTTGGTTGGAACCAAGGGTGAAACTACACTACCAGCGGCGTCTTTTGTCTCAGACAAGAGACAGCTGCTCAGTGGTATTCTGAGTTTCTCATGCCCTGACGGATTTGTTGTTCTATTGTGGGTGTTATGTCGGCGTCGGCGTCTGCGGCTGTTGTTGACTCTTTTCGTTTAAGAAACCATTTCCATCTTTTGCCTAGGAATATGGCTTTGGCATTGCGCTGTTGACCTTGCGGAAGAGACTGTTCGTGATCATACGGTTGAGATATATGTACCTGATCGCGAGCTTTGTCTATGTTGTGGTCAACAAGCCTGGTTTAAGGGAGAGTTTAGATCTTCAGTGCGAATATATCCAGTAAAGTTTGAAAGTAAAGTGTCTCAAAAGAGATGAATGGATTTCTATGAGAAAGATATGGAGAGGTTTGACAAAGAGGGTGCTTTATGGGAGGACAGGCCATTGATCATCTCTAACAGAGTCGATGAACGCTGAATCGATCGATCCAAAAGCAAGTCTTTAGCATGGTTGAGGACGGGACATATGCATCGAAAATGGCAATTATGCTTAGATTCTTTGGTCAGTAGACCAAGATGGGGTGGGCCAAATCACTTGGAAGTTGGATGACTGAAACAAGGGCGGGTTCTTTGGTCAGCCTCAACCCTGGTCTTGATCCCTCGCAACGAACCGAGATGGAGAACTATATTGAATACGAAGTGACGCTAATTAAGCATGTGTCTCTCTTCAGCCGACCTGTACGTGACCGTTTCAAAAAAGAATTCGATGAGATAAGTTCAGAAAGACCGGCTAACTGAGTCCGAAACTAGCCAAGACCAGGAATGCTGTATCGAGAGTAGAGTAATCACATCCTTTCTTCACATTAACGTTAACCTGATCAATAAAGGCTGTCGATCTGCAATACATGGCCTATACTACGCACTAGGTATGTATGTAGGTCTGGCCTTGATCGAGGCTATATTGACACTGTAATTGGATAGAGACGGCCTCACGTGATCAGTCACCGCGTTTCCAGTTGGCTGGTTGGCTGTCCGCTGCTGACACCCAAAAGGACCCTCCCGCGTCTATCGGCGGTTCGGGAAACGTTGACCAGTCATGTCACCACCTCTAACCGCCGCAGCAAACAATATGGCCCTGGGGTCGAGTTTCGTATCGACCGATATGTCTCTCCAGTCAAAAAATAGCTCTTCGTGCAGCTTCTTCCGGATCCAGCCTCTCCCATAATGACGCAGAGAGGATTCGAGAGGCCCGCTCCGGCGGCTCCACGACATCTGAGGAGCCCTGGAGCTGAACAGAAGGCTTGATCTTGCAGGACTTACACCGTCTCAACCTGGTTAGCAAGCGCTGGCCTTACTTTGCTGGTCTCACTATCTCTGTCTAGCTCTAGCTCATCTCATCATGAGCTCTCGTGCTGTAGCAAAAAAAGGACGGCGGCTGCTGAGAATGCAGTCTTCATATGTCCCCTTGTTTCCTACCTTATCCGTTCGATGTGACTGTGTTTCGAATTTCCCTTTTCTCTTTTTCCTCTGTCATCTGTGATAGTTCGTACCAATTCACGCCTAATTTCTCTTTGGTCTTTTCCTTTTTTCTCTTTGTTCTATTGACACGACTGCTCATGAATACATTCCGTTGAGATGCTGGTCATCTCCTTTAATAGATACCCTTCTTTATAGGTGAGCACCTTGATCAAGGCATGCAGTACCTGACCGGGACTGACCTTGAATCTTCAGATGTTTCGTTGTAGAATGGCCAGTCGGCCATTTTCCTTCGTGCCTTCATGGTTGATATTTTGTGTTACCGCTGTACTGGCGGCAACTAATGTTCCCAACGAATTCTCCAGCTTCATTCCCAGCTGTGCTGCCGAATGTTTCGCTTCTTTCTTAAACGTCAACTATGTCCTCGATACCTGCACAGGGAGGCACTTGTTGGACTGCCTATGTCCTCGAATAGGCGCATTGGGCTTCACTTTGGGTGAAGGCGCAATGCAATGTATATCAGCTGAACGATCCATTGGACTTTGTTCGACAGTCGAAGCGAGTGGTATGTCATCTTCTTCATTTCGAAGCTTACAAGTGTCACTTACACAAACCCAGAACGAGTCATTGAGCGCGCGTATGCTATCTGTAATGGGAGGCCGAATGCAGCTCACCCAACGCATCTCACCATCACAGCAACATTGGTTATGGATCCTTCAGGAAGAGGAGTTGTTACCTTCCCTCCTGTGGTTAAATCGAGTACTACAACAAGCCTGGAAACTTCGACTACTACTCAGTCATTACCCACAACCTTGGTAATGGATACATCGTCGCCTCCTGTCATTCCAAGACCATCGACGAGAACAAGGATACGATCGACAACAAAAGAGGATATCTCTACAGATTCGCCAGACGAAACTACTTCTGCTTCGGATATCATTTCGATTAGCGAACCGCCGTTTACCAGATCTACAACTTTCGAAACAACAAAGTCTACTTCCACTTTCACTTCAGAGACCCAGACCACCACAGAAGCATCGGGTGGCGCTGGCGCTGGCGGTACGAGTAAAGACGAAGACAGTGATGATCCCAACAAGCTCTCCACAGAGCAGATTGCTGGTATATCAGTGGGAGTTCTTGCCGCTGTTGGGGTCGCAGTGGGAGCCATCGTTTTGGCAAGGTACTGCCGGCGAAGAAAGTATCCTCATGTCAAGACTGGTTTTCTTCCTATGAGGGATACTTGGGGTTACAAGGCAGATCGATCTGACAATGGTGGACACAACTCTTGGATGGTTCACCAACTTCGTCCTGACTTGAACCCTGGAAGTCAAGCACCGCCACCTCCTGCGTACAACAGAGCGAATGCTAGACCCGTGAATATCGGCGTTGCATTGTCACCTCCTTCTTCGAACCGAAATACGGTGAATTCTTCTCCCCTGAGAAGATTGTCGAAGCTACTCCCTGCAAAGCCAACTTTGCCGCACTCATCTTCTGAATCCACTGGCGAAAAGCCCCTGCCCCCTATCAAGCCAGAACAAGAAGTGGATGGACAACCAGATCGAGCTGCAAGCCCTCAACTTCCGCAGCCAGCACTTGCTGCTGCATCTGTTGCCGCTGTTGCCGCTGTTGCCGCTTCATCACCCAGATCTCGACCCATGCCACCGAAGCTGCATATTCCTCCGGCTGAAATGTCTGCAGTCGGAGCTATGGGAGCGAACAACCGCGAAAGCAACGTAACCGAGTTCGAGGAAGACCGTACGTCGATGTCTCCTAACAATGTCAACACACAGGTCTGGAGACCTCCACCATCGACTCCTTTGTCAGCCACCACCTATTACGTTGCTGATCAGTACGGTAACTGGATTCTTGGTAACCCAAAACGTGCCTCTGTGATAGCACGGGGTTCGCAAGATTCCAATGGATCTCAGGGAGGCGCCTCAAAGCCACCATCAAAAGATGACAGCGGCTCTCTTGGCAACACGGGACAAAACAGTGCCGCCCGAACACTTGCTTCTCCAGCAGAGATTGTCTCTGCGAGTGCTCAAAACAAACCGTACGGACCTCGCCCACAGTATCCCTCACCCTTCTTCTCATCACAATCTCACCCGCGACGCAGTGCTTCTTCTCGCCGCTCAATCACCAGACCATTGACTCGCCCGCGTGAAGACTCCAACAGTAGTAGTGCCACAACCATTACCACGTCAACAGAGTCTTCCATGAGCATCCCTTCCATGACGCTTGAACAGCAAGTCAGCCTCTCTCCTGTTGCCGAGTCCCCTCAATCCGTGAGAGCTCGTCAACAACAGCAGCAACAACCTCGGATACCGCCTCGAGATCCTCGACGGGCGAGCCAGATGGGTAACCCAGGTGATAATGTCAATGCGAGATTGGCCCCTCCTTCGCGGCAGATATTCTACAGTCCTCCTGGTCAGCCAAGTCCAACATTGGGCATGATGCAGCCTCCTTCTGCATATAACGCAGCAGGACAGCAGCCAGGACCTCAGAATACTCAAACTATCCCGAACTCAGGACTCGAGACAACTTCTCCAACGATGCGCATTGTTGAACCGTCTCCCGAGCCGGAGGACAACATCGCAGATCCACCCGCTGTCAACCCAGATCAAATTCGGGCCTCTCCCTTTTACTTCAACCCGCCATACCCTCAACCTCTCCAAGGCCGTCAACCGTCACAACAACATCGTCGGTCTACTTCGGGATCCCAACCTCAAAACTACCGACCGTATCAAAGACCTCCCTCTTTCCAACCATCTCCACGTGAGCAACAAGCAGCTTGGCAACCTATCCAGCGCCTCCACTCTCACCACCAACAACAACGCCATCAACCTCAGCAGCAGCATAACGTGTGGCATCCAGCACAGCGCAACCCGCAATCGTACCAATCTTTCCAGCAACAGCCTCCTTTACAGCCCTACCAGCGCCCACCGCATTCAAACATCTACCAACAGCAACCTCACATGTATCAATCATTCCAAGCACGACAAAATCAACAGCCCCAGCCTCAAAGCCAGGGAGGTTACCAATCGTTTCAACCATATTCTGTGCCGCAGCAGGCCCAAATACATCCCTCGCAGTATCAAAATTATCGTCCTCCTCAACCTATGACCACGCCACTTGCCCAATCTGGGAGCCAGGATTCACTCCTTTCCAAGCGTGTCGGTTCCGATCGCGCTGCTGACATGACTATTGGTACCGATCCCGCCAGCAAATCAAAGTGGAATCGTGATGTTCAAAGCAACACACCCCCGAGCTATCCCCTGTCACCTCATTGGCAGCCAACATTGACCCCTACACGACGAGGAGACGACCTGGTTCTGAATGTGCAGTGAGAGAAGAACCTTTCGCATGTACCAACACATGACTCGCTATTTCCTTTATCTTATGAATCTAAAATCAGTTCCCTCTTGTATAATAATATTGCAATTTTTGGAGATATAATGAGCATTAGCCATAGACTGGGAGAAAAAGGCAACAAGACTGCACACGGGTTATTAGGGCAGACATACTTGTATACAATACACTACCTTAGACGTTCATTCTAATTTTACAAGGTTATCTTTCACCAACTCCTGTGCTCTCAATTTGTCTCAAACATCCTTCCGAGAGTTGCTTGCCCCAGCTTGATTATCGCCTTTGTCCTCCTCCTTGATCGCCTGGCCCATCACACAATCCCTCTCAGCAAACTGTCGTGGCTGCTGGGATGATTCGCCTGGTGTTCCAACAGGTTCAAACGTATCCAACTCTAGGTCATGGAAAGTTTGTTCACTGCTTCTGCTTTGGTTGCTGCGTCGCAGGCGGCGGCTTCCATGTCTTCTCAAGCTTCCTCGCCTGAAAAATCCCTGGGCATTTTGTCGCATATCGTCAACGTGGGTTTCTAGAGCAACGTCCAAAGCCTCCAGCCCATAGTCTAGTGTTTCGCGGTTGATATGTACACCTGAATCTATGAGCCTGTTTCTCCTTCGAATGTCCTCCCATCGTGTCAAGTTCCCCATTTCGAGCACATTCATCCGACGATTTTTGCCCATCGGGTTGCCCGTCATCGCAGGTCGCCAAGCACGATCTTCTTCCATCAAAGCACGTATGTCGTTGGGCATAGTGGCCCGGCGTTGGGAGGATTGGCGTCGAGCTTTGGTCAGTTTTTCCATTTCCTCGGACTTTGATCGAGGTATGATGAGTACATTCTTGAACCTGATGAGTACGAGCAGTAACAAGACCGTCAACAAGAAGAGTATGCCCGCAACAACGAATGTTGCGACTTGCTGCCCAAGCTTTCGGGTCACATGGCCACCTAGAGCGGTTGCGCCTGCTGCCAGGATATATGAAAGGGAGTGTATTATGGCAAAACCTGCTGTCACTCTTGGAAAGGACGAGTAGTTGGTCCTCCGATGGTCTTGACCCGATGGATCACGGTGGAGACCAACCATGCCAGGAGATAGGTCTGACGTATCGAATGTTTCCATGATGAGGCCATTGCATTCAGAAATTGCAAGACACGACAAAAACCCCATGCACAGAGCAAAGAAAGCAGGAACGACAGAGCTGATCGGCGGGCCAGAAGAGACGGCAGCATAACAGGCGGCCCCGATGGGTAAGGATATCGTGAAGATGGCCCGTCGAATGAGATGCGATGACCACGCAACCTTTTTGCCTATAGTCTCTCGATTGGACTTGCCTTCTCGACGGCGAGATCTCGAGAAGATACTGGCCTTTTGGAAAGGGATTGCAAGCAGAGCGCCGACAGCCACGGCGGCAACATGGAGACCGACGTATGGTGATCGTAGGCGGTAGAATCGAGAGACAAGCGAGCCCATCAGGATGATGACAAGGACGATCTGTGCATATATCCATGAGACATAGATCGCCATGACGGCAAAGCCAGGTTGTTCAAGCATCTCTAGGGACAAGCGAACACCATGATATGCTTCTTGACCCCACCACTTGGGACCTGTCTTAACTCGATGCATCATGACTTCTCCTCGGGCTAAACGTCGTGAAATGTCCCCTCCAGTTCGTACCTCTGCAATAGATCGCCGGAAGGCAGACCTTCGTACTTCGGGGCATATCACATTGAGGATCAGGACTACTGCAATCAATATGATACTGACGTAAAACCCCCAGGCCGGGGGATGTCTGTCAATAATGGCGGCACCGATGAGAAACCCAACGCCGAGGGATCCAATCCAGCACCATGTCCAAATTCCAAGCCAGATGCCCATGCCTCCCCCATGCCTCCTTGCGTCAAACTGGTCAACAACCTCTTGATGAGGGTGTCTACACATCAAAGATGCACCAAACAGGTCTGTCAGAACCGAGTGAAAGTTCATGCTGGCAAATCCCAGTGAGCCACCCATGAGTGTACGACAAGCTAGAAGCATGGCTCGCCAGTAGGTGGTGTTTGTCAATCTTTGATTACTGACAGCGATCGCTTGGGGGAAAAGCAATGGCATTGCAATGATGAGGCTTGACATGATATATGGTTTCCGACCGTGAAGTAGCGGCAACGGCCAAAGAAAGAACGAGGGCAAAGCGAGAGCTAGGAAACAACCGGTGTTGCCATGGATAGCAACGTGTGACTGATCCACGATGTAGTATTGAATTGAAGGAACCAGGCCCGTGTATATTCCAAGGAGTACTCCAATGAGGGCTGTACTCAAGCAAGCGACAGAAGCAACAAACCGCTTCCGAACTGGCGACCAGTCTCTCGCAATTGGATGCCTTACGTGTGACTTTGGAAGATTGAACCCACGCGTATCACGTAGACTGACGTGTGATCTCTTTCGTAGGTTAATCCCATGTTCGTAGTGCAACCTCCTACCAGCGATATCATTCTCCTGTAGGGCGTCTCGTCCACTTCCGCTTCCAATGGCCGATGGGAGGCTAATAGATGAAGCACAGTTTCGAATCTTGGCTTCAGTGCCTTTGCGATTACCATCCGGCTTGAGAGAAGTAACGGTGCTGAGGAGATCCTCCAGCGTGACAGACTTGCGTTTGGGCTCCACCTTTGTTGCGTGACTGGGCGACCGTGAGAGGGCATCATGTGGGATTTGTCTCGAGAAGCTTCCCTGGCGTGTACGGTCAATGTGACTTCTCGTTCGAAGCTCCTGATACGTTCCCGAATAACTCTCGACAACATCAGCTAAGCGTGGACGTATTGGCACGGTGGTGTAAGTGGCAGCACGTCTATATTGTGGCTTCCCATGATGGCCTTGACTATTTTCGCCTTCTATAACCAATTCGTCTTCTTCTTGGGTCTTAGGCGATGTATTTGGCTTAGCAACCGAGTCTGGATTCCCCGCTTCAGGATGAGAATTTTGGTTGTCGTGAATCGCTGTCTCCGAATGGTCAGCTGCCTCTAATGTAAGCGAGAGGGCCTCGTCAACAAGTCTTTCGAGATTACTGAAAGTGTGTTTAAACAATAGGCCGTCAACGTGATGATTCGGTTCACCAGGTAGGGGAGACCAAGAAGATAGTCTGTGCGGAACTTGGTTGCTCGGCAGTACAGGTTCTGATGGGCGTCTATCATCAGCTCTAACCGACTTCGTTCGAAGTGATATTTCTTTAAGCATGGGATCAAGCGATCCGCTTAGCCGTGACAAACGTTTCAGCCATTGGCTTTTCCACAAATATTCCATGATTGACCCAAAAGATCGGCTTCGACCCGATGGTTGCACATATGCAACCGACGGTTCGCCGGGTCCAGCCGGTGTGGATAGTTGCGTATTCGAGTCGTGGAGATTATCGTGGTGATCATGCAGTTTGACCAGCTGGACTTCTGGCATCCCAGCACTGGATGATTGAGTATCATCGCATGGACTTGGTTCCCCCTCCTGGCTGCCAGGGCTTACGGGAGCCAGATCAGTGTTGGAATTTCGGTAAGATGGATCTTTAGTATGACCAGAGAAGTAATCAAACGAAATAGACCTACTGCACTGTTGGGTCGCATCGTCTTTAGGAGAATGCTGAGAAAGAATGGGTCGAAAGTTCCAAGATGGAAGCCCGTCAGCATGGCCCTGATTGTCCGCATGAGGCCTTGGTTGTTCTCGTTCCTCTCGGATCAAGTCTTTCGCCTGAAGAGTACCAGACTTCTAGTCCTCGTCGGAGTTGACATTGCTCAAGTCGAGTGGGGCTTGGTTCAGCGATGGCTGGATTCGTGTCTCATCGCGTAACCCTGTATGCGCACTATCCGTGGCAGTCCCGCTTTGTGATAAAGAGGATTTGTGGTATGTGAGACCAGGTAAAGGACTGTTCACCTCGACCGATGTCGTCCTCGACGTACTCAAGAGAGGTTTCGAGACCATTGAAGATTGGTCTTTAGTAGAAAGAGTGCTGTAGATCTGGGACGGTTTATGAAGTAGTTGTTGAGATCTGATGCCTTCTCCCTTATGCTTCTTTCTTGGGATGTCCACGGATGGACGCCCACTGGGAGGAGGCGTGTGATCAAAATCGCCGACAGCTTGCCCTTGAGACTCCCTTCGAGGGAGAAAGTCACGAGTGTGGTCAATAATTGTAGAAAACATTACAGAGTCTTGGATGTCTTGCTCAGACGAAGGGAATGATGGCGAATTGCGAGTAGCAGAAGTGACACTGCCTGTCGATGATGAATGAGACCTGCCGTCCCGGAGCCCTTGCGTCGACAAGGGTTGCGGCGAAGGAGACTGATCAGTAGAAGTGATTTTGGCTAAAGCTTGAATGGCCTGGGTTGACAAAGTGATTGATCGAGACAAACGAGCATCGGACATGAGGGTGTTCTTGACAGTAGGTGCACGAGAAACAGTATCAATATTGTTTATTGCAGTAAAAGAGGTGAATGCTTAGTAGGTAGGATACAGGCGAGGCGAGAAGAGGGGGGAGGAAACTCGGCGAAGAGTTTGGTGATGGAGATGAAGGGTTACGAACTACGATTGTTGCGGTAACGTCCTCAGTGGGTGTTGTTGATTCCTAGATGGCAGGTGGTGGGAAGTGCTTTCCCTGATGCAATTTGAATTTTCCCCGAGTAACCTCATCGCACTTGCTCATTCAAATTTGTCCTTACATGGAAGGCACGAACGTAGCTCACCGAGCAGGAGCAAGCAGCTCCATCCACCGGGTAATATTTTAGTCCCCTTATGATCGACATGACGATGTAGGAATCTCGCTTATACTGGAACCGGACTCGTAGATACCTAACGATGAGCTCAACAACGTAACATTGATCACCGCCATTTCCATTCATGAAACATAGATCCTGGGTTCATCACTTGAACGGTCGGGATGGTATACGTCGCTTATACACCCTGGACCGTTACCCACATAAGCGCAGCCGCGCTTGTTACTCCTGACAAAGGCGAGACATCCCTGTCGGTTCTTGGTCCAAGAACGCCTTGAGCTCTCCACTACACGTCATACCCCTGCATACAAACTGTCCGACACGGCATCTGCAGGGATCGTCAAGCCTAATTCCTGGAGACAGCTCGCCACTGCCCAACCTACATGCCTCCGTACCTACTAACCCACAGCATCCTGTCAGCACGGTACCCATCGGAGACTCAGTCGATTTCTTGGTATTCCGAGTGCCGTATCACATTACTGTAACATCGACTGCAATGCCGTTACATGCTAGGCCTTTTGGCGGGCTCACCTCAGCTGCGCGGACGAATCAGTTTCTCGAATCGCCCGACGCAAGCTTCAGGCAACGGTTCCCCTATGTCAGCTTGGTGAATTCAAAGGGGTGAGCTGATGTTGAATCGACCAATTGTAGTAGTGAATTCGAGTTCCCCTTGGACACTGCATATCCTGTCAAACGTTGTAAGTTGTAAGGTTGCAATTCTTGGATTGTTACATCCGAGGACTTGGATGACGAACAGCTCTCCCGCATACTATATAATGATATTATTATAACAGCCATGTTACGAAGTCCTATTCTTATTCCGCGATTCGACTCTTGCTGTTGTTGCACAGTCTTACACAGCATGCTATCCTAAATCCAGACTAAATTAACACCCTCGATTTTCCCAACGGTTCGACGGATCATCTCACACCCTTGAATAGTTCCTTGCAGCGCGCCAGTGCGTCTAATCGCGCACCGTCGGCTAATCATAGCAGGCTCCAGCCATCCTAGTCAGCTGCGCCAAAAAAGTTTCCTAACTAAAACAACCGAAATCATCTCAGCAAGGTTTCACACCATATGATATGATTGGCCTTGCTTACGCCTAGTACACCCATCTTTTTCGCCTGGCTCGATCTGGTAATTTGCTAGGATGCACAGCCTAATAATAGGTCATTGACGCTATCTCGCCTAGCCATTGGCTTAGACAATGCCGAAGCTGCTCATTGCTACTGCAAGGCTGTAAACGAGACTAGTTCCATCTTGTAAGTGTTTTTAGACTTGTCTGCCTTGTGGCTGCTATACTTGGATTCGCTTGTTTAACGAGGCCTCCTTGCGATTGTTTCAACAATGAAAGCTGTCCAAAGACTCAACGTTTCACAATTGTTCAAACCCTAGGAAGAAAGAAAAGTTTCTTCGGCATGCGTTAGTTTCAGCCTGGGTTTTTTAATAGGTACCCACTTGAGAGTCCCCTGTATCCAGGACTGTGAATAATATGACTGTAACAACATCGGACTTGATCAATTCTGCTAGATATTATCACGAAGCTATAGAGAAATGAATATAGTGAGATAAAGTGAAGAAAATGAGAAGAGAGTTGTTTCTATTTGCTATATCATGATGAACGCTCTGCGTTTCTAATTGTGTTGTTTGCCATATGATTGGGAGTCCAGTCCCCAGGTAGGCACACAACAGTTGTGACTGCTACAGTCGACGCATTGTGATTGAAAAAGACTTTGATCAGCATCGTGCTCTTTCTTAAACAAGACAGAAAAATGGCCAGCCATCTGTTGTTTATATCAAACGCTAAGTTCATACAGGCCCGCTATTTCAAATGCCAAAGGCCATAAAAATCCCAGAGACCCTAGAGTGGCCCATCCTTTATCAAAAAGGATGTCCAAAAAGAAGAGAAAGTTGACAAAGGTGGTTAAAGAAAAAAAGAGACAAAGAAAGAAATTCGCAGTCCAAGAGTAGAGCGGCATTACCTGTAATGCCACTGCTTTTCCATGCCAAAAATAAAACCATCCCCGTCTAAAAGTGCCGTGAGGCTCTCAGCAAATGCTGTTCCAGAAATGTAACCCAGTGTTGTATATGCCGACTGATTCCCAGCCAAGTAAAAATGAAGTGGTACCAGAATAAACCCCCGCTATGAAAAAAAAGACAATAATTAGACGCCATCAAAAATGTGAGATGAGAGATGAGTTTTTTTTGTTCTTTTCTGGCTGTCGACGAATGCCCGATCCGACGAGCAAATGGCAAACGTTTGAGACGTTCAGGGAAAAGGCCGTGAGGAAGAATCATGTCTCATTCCAAAGTCTTCAGCGACGTTTTGGGGGTCCTCGTAATGGAATGATCGATAAGGCAAGGCTAATGAACACCATAGGTGCAACGAAAATGCCCTGCCAACAAAGAGGAGAGCTGCGATGGATTGAACGAGATCAGGTATGCGACCCAATCGTTGAAACTGAATAGAACCAGTTGTGGAGAGTGAGAACTCATTGTAGTAGACACAATTGTTCATCGATAGCTTCTTGAGCTTGAGTGGCTACTGTGGTAGCCACTGTCGGAGTAGCTGTGCGGTGATGCGTACTGGGCGCCATGGCTTGCGTGTGCTGAGCAGAGATAACCGACGAGTATCGTTCGCTGCTGGATAGAATGACCTGGTCGGCCATATGATGCGCAGCGGTCGATAGCGTGTGTGTAGTAAGGGCATTTGCAGCCGGAATACAGTTCGACGAGTTGATAACACATGGTTGCAGTGTTGGGCCGGAAGTTGTTGGCCAGGTGTTGATGCAAGGGTGTAAAAGGGTTGTAGATGGCTCAGTTGAAGGTGTCTGAAAGTGTTTGGACCAACCAATTTACAGGTTCGTCGAGATGGGCAGGCCGTTGGTCGTAACGAAGGCAGATAGTGAAGCGTAAGAAGGATGAAGTTTGCAAACGAAATGATCGATATCAATGGAGAAGTGCTTGCTTTATGAATGTCGTGAATAAAGAGATAAGAAGTGAGAATAAAAAACATTAGCTTCAAGAGAGGCATCGCAGCCTTATAGGCCTGCTTGTAGCCTGGAGGAGAGTGTCGAAGCTCATAGCGACACTCCCCGATATGGAGGACTACTCGAAAGAAGCACTCCCTCACAAAACACCAGGAGGATGTGCGGCAAGGCACCAGTGACGCCAGAGACGCCAGTCAGAGTGCGTGAGAGTGATAGCCGCAAGTTGAGTCTGACTGTCTTAACAGGTGACAAAGGCTGAGGCGCGTCTATTGCAGGCATGGAATACCTAGTGCAGACCCACAAGCACGAAAGATGCCTTGGGTCTGAGGGGGGGAGGGGGGAGGGGGGTCGGATGGATCTTTGAGATTGGGGGCTTTCTTGTCTCGGAGGCTATGGCTCTTTAGGACTTTGTGTGTCAGTTCCCCTGTGCCCTGGTTTATTTTGTGGCATCGGGTGTTGCTTGTCCCGAAAGATCCAGCATCAGAAACATGGACTATCTTTTTGCGAGTGAGACTGCAAGACCACGCACGGGCTTGTTCCTAAGGCGCTGCGCAAACTG
>LXHY01000043.1:0-218862 GCA_002093855.1 Fusarium praegraminearum | reverse complement strand
TATCTGTCCTTTACAAAACAGGACAGATTAGACGCTTCCGCTAAAAAGAGATGTATGAGAAAGACACGAAAGGAGCGAGAAGGAGAATATAGTCTTTCACAGAAGCGAAAGGATGCCGAATTCAAAGTTGAATATTCACAGCTCAACTCGACTTGTAATGGGTCAAGTCAAAAGTTGAAGCTGGAAAACGGGGATGAATTCCTAGAATAGGTCTCTGGTCCAGTTGTTTGGTAGATCGAGACTAGGCCAGGGGGAGGGGCTTTGGGACGCCAAGTGTGTTTCGAGCCAATCAAGACTCTGTCCCCGGCTCTGAGGGCTGAAGCCTCCACTTGCTGCAGGGGAGCTCCAGAGCTATTGACTCCCTGTTAAATTGAACCTGTCTACCTGTCATTCGGCGACTGCATTCCGAGACCCTTTTAGATAGAACAGGTCACGCGACTGTTATCTACCCATCTATCGCCCTTGAACAACTATCTCCCTTCTTAGATCAATTCAAGGGTCAATCATATCTGTTTCCTATTCCATGATTAGGAATTCATATATTCACTATTAAGATACAATCACAGCTATGAACACTCTCTGTATCATGATAAATCGATAAAGCAATATATGCTCATGTTCATATATTCAAATATGTTCTATGTACGTCCTGATCCATATGCTCATTACTAACTTCATAATATTTTATCCAAAACCATAAATCATTTCGAAAGCCGCGATGCTATCATAGTAAAGCAGCGGCAAGGATAACGGCAACAGCAGCGGCACCCATGGAGTTGAGCTGCTGAGCACCGTTACCAGGCACAGGAGTAGTCGCAGACCCAGCACCACCACCAGTGCTGGAGCTGGAAGAAGGAGTAGCCACCAATGTTGTGGAAGTTCCACTCACAGCAGGCACAACAGGAGTAGTTCCATTCTGCTTGTTAACTGCGAATGAGGGGCTCACAAAGCGGTGCTCAACGTTGCCAGACTTGTCGTCACTGCGGCTGACCAAAGTACCCTTCTTGCTGGCGGAACTACAGCTGAGATCGTAGAGAGGCTTCTCAGTGAGTTCAGAGCCGATGACTCCAAAGCTGGGATTGGGAGTCTGAGGGGCGGAGTCTTGAAGAGTGTACCACCAGACGTTGATGTCTCCGAACATGGGGCAGCCGACATCCTCATAGAATGTTCGGGCGTTCTCGAGCGATGGAACACCTTTGCCAACAGTCTTTCCACTGATAGGCCATCCGGTTTCGGTGACCCAGATCTCCTTGCCATTGGCAGCAGCCTTGACCTCGTTCCATGCGGCCTTGAAGAGGTTTGCACCCTCGGAGATGGGGTTGTTCTTGGTGTCCTCGAAGTAAGGGTAGGCATCCATGCCGAGCCAGTCACAAGCCTCGATGACAGCGTTGTTGGACGCGTTGGCGTAAGCGGTCCATGTATCGACGTGACCGATGGGGACAGACTCAAGGCAAGTGCCCTTGATAGCGTTGCGAGTCTGCTTGATGTAGTCGACAAGGACAGCAGGGTCGGTGCCGGGGTTCTCGTCGTTCTTGAGACCAGTAGGTGAGATACGGTAGAGGTCCTCACTTCCGACAGAGATACCAGCGACGAGGCCATCGAGTTGGTCACAGTACTGGTCAACAGTGTTCTTCAGGGCGGCAATCTCATTGGCGAAGCCATTGCCAGAAGCCCAGAGGCCAAAGAGGAGACTAGTCTTGGTCTTGATAGCGGCAGGGATGGCAGAGATAGGCTGGTTGGGTGTGCCGCCCTGGATCATGGTGTAGAGACGAGCGCTGGTGAAAGCACCGTCAGTGCCTTGGAGGCCAGCAGCAGTGTTGAACTCGTTCTCGAAGTCGGACTGAGCCTTGGCACTGCCGTCTGTAAAGGTAGAGCCATAGTTGAAGCCCTGGAACGCAGCGCTGGCAGAGCCGGCGACAGCAGCCACGGTAAGAAGGCTATTGATGGAAGGCATTATGAATGATGTATGCGAATTATGATGTTGAGATGTATACAGATACAATGCAATATGCCTTGATGAGAGAACGTGGACTACTAACGAATGTATGTCCTGGTGGGAACAGAGAATAAATAAGAAGAGCACACAGGAAGAAGAATGTAAGGAATTGAAAAACAACAATAATTAGAGGAATAATGTCTTATTATTAAGAATCTGATCCAGCAGATGAATGGAGGCGACGGGACAACGAATACGCATACTGCTTACACATGCAGGTACACGCACGCACTCACGCAAAGCCCCGATCGATGCAAGACTTTTCCCATGAGTAGGTACTTGAGAGATACTCAGCTTCTCCACGGTTTACGTCCCATAAACTAGTGGCGATACATGTTCATCAAAAGTCACACAAGCACTAGATCTCGGTCGTTGAGGCAGTTTCCATCCACATGGAACTAGTTTAGAAGAAGTCATAGATTTTAAGAAAAGTCTAACACGCCACTTGCGGGATAAAAGAAGGAGAGAGAACAAAAACTAGCAAGAGATCTTTTCCTGGGCGGTTGAACCCGATCTGGGAAGTGTCACTTTTATTGCACTGTGTCAAAGGGCTTAGGATGTATGGCTGAAGACAGTGTGATAATGAGGTGTTGTGTAAGTGAAAAGTGTACAGTTAGGTTCGCCTTCGTGGATATCCGATCTGCGCTACAAAAAGTCAATCCAGCCAAGTCTATGAGTTTTGCCGAAAGAGCCGTTGAATCGTTGGCCGTTTTTTTTTACTGTAAGAAAGAAGTTTATTATGTGTGAGGGAATTGTAAGAATAAAACTGAGTCAAGTTGGTGCCCGTGGAATGGAAACTCATCTGCACAGCAACCCCGGATACAGCAGCCGAGACTGAAAATAGCAACACCAATCAATCGATCAATGAATGCCTGTTACCCCAGGAAAGAAGAGCTCCGGGGATGACCTCCGCGTCTTGGCGAATGAAACTGACAAGAGGGGAGAACCTGACAGGCGGCTCGTGAGGCATGGCAGCAATATAGGTATTGTAGGGATCAGGAACATCACATACGATTTTTGAGTTCGAAGATTGTCAATGGTTTTTCTCTTCAAGACTGAATAACAGAAGCCCTTTAAAATTTAAAATCAATAACATGTCTCATATTTTCTACCTTTATTGCGGTAAACTTGTCTGGACCACAAGCTCAAGTCGATGGCATGATGAGGCGTCAAGACAGTTCTTTGAGTGGACAGAAGAGAACAAGATACGAGTCAAGTACTACTACTATCTCCAGCTGAATGATAGTTACATGCAACCAAACGTTCAACTCTTTTTTTCAGCTGTGCGACATTTTTCTATCTCTGTATTCGTCACACGTGGGTCGATGCCAACGTGGACCATAGACAGTTGCAACACCTTTTTCTGGGGCAGGGCACTCCAACTACCTCTCGATCGTATTCATCTGCTGTTTCTCGTATCATCGAATGTTGACTGTTGAGGCATGTTCCAACCGAGCTATGAGTCTTTGGAACTATGGATATTTCCCGGTGATTTCCAATGCTCATTGTCTTGGTTGGCTCTTCTAGATCGGTCGATCTAGGGCAGCCTGAGAAGCTGTGATCACAGTGGTCTCGGACTTTGTACCATCAGACTCGATTTAAGTCTGTACACCGGAGCACAAAGTTTGAGACTACGTGCAAAGTAACGAGACGTCCGTCATGTCAGACGGAGAAAGCGATATAATACGGACCATGTCGTACTTGTATGATATAGCCATGTCAACATAGGTAACATGAACCACAGAATTCAGAATGGCAACAAAGCTGTATTGTTGCATTCAACAAACAGATAAAGACGAGATCGCCACTACGCTGGTCATCCATGCCACCACTCAGCATCAGACTTCAGAGAAGCAATATATCAAAAAGTTGACAAAAGAACAAAAAGAAACATCCGGGAGGCGTTGGGATTGCTCCCGCCAGGGCTTGAACCTGAGACCTTCGCATTACCGAACACTCGGAATGAAGTATTAGTACGACGCTCTAACCAACTGAGCTACGGAAGCCAACCGGATGTATGAGCAGATGACCCGCTCTTGGTTGTTGAGCAGAGATCGTTAGAGGGGATCAACAAGGTAAGCGAGGACTCGTGACGATGGATGGTAGCAGCAGCAGCCAGTAGCCAGCAGATCAAGATTGTCGAGCCGATGCTTACACGAAGGGAAGGGTGATTGGCTCTTTCCCGTCAGGCATGGATTGGATGAGTGAGGCAGGAAGGAACCAGCCTCAGGTGTAAACTCAAACCGAGGAAAGAGCAAGCCATATGCAAGCCTCAGCTAGGGAAGGAAGGCGCGTGGCTAACTCTGACCAGGATATTCAGGGTCCATCTCTGAATAGAATCGTCCCCATCAAAGAATCCACCTTTAACAATGCATCAAATACGAGAAGGGAGATAGAGAGGCCTCTTTCACAAACAGGACAAACATAGAAACATCGATGATTAAGCAAACCTGGCAGCCCGCACCCACTCACTAACTAACCGCTTTTCTACATGTTTCACACGCGTTCACTGTTGATATGTTGAGTGGCTGACGTTGAATCCCTGCAGAACCGGTTTTCCCAGCCAAGAAAAGAAACAAAGCGTACCCCTGTATCAAGGGTCAGTGACGCAAGCGCTTGCTCTCTGATTGGCTTGTTTCGGAAGTGGTCTTTGTTTAAGGCCATGATTTGCAAGGCGATGCGCTCATACAAGAGATCCCCAGAACACCGGCTTGGCGTCTGATTCTCTGGTTCTTGGTAAATGTCTTTCAGAGACGTCTCTACGCGAATCATGGCTGTTATGTTTGGGCCGTGCACCGATTTTTCGCTCTTCTCGTGTTGCATCATTGCTGTCCAGGGTTCACCGTAGTTAGTACTTTAAAACTTAAGCTACCTATATATCCCCAGCCTCCATCACCGCCAACGTCAGCCCTTTACCAGACGTCTGTTCATTCACCTATCTATTTACTTAACTACTTAACTTGGCCTACCTGCTTGCTCTGTACTTGGGGAGAAATCTCACTTCTCGACCCCCCTCTCTACCACTCAAAACACCACCCTTCTATAGGACCACTGTTCACAAACCGCAACCATGTTATCGAGATTCTTCGTTCTTTTCCCCATGGTGTTATCCTTGGTGGCCTTCATTCTATCCATGCTGTGTCTATTTGCTGGCCACAAGGAAGGGTTCATGGAGGACTACTCTGTCGCTCGAGTAAGTCTTACTCAACCCTTCAAACACTCATACTCTTATACTGACCAACCTAGCTCAACACTTCCATGATTGGCCATAACGTTCTTGACACTGATAGTAGTGCTTCTACCAACGACAACAAAGACGATGATGGTTTCTTTGGCGCAGTCAAGGGCAAGTGGAACGAAGTCAAGGACGATATCAAAGGAAAGATCAACGATGTCACCGGTGATATCGCCGACGAGTTGGCCGACACCATTGGTATCTCTGAGTGGTACTCGATCCACGTTATGGCTACATGCGATGGACAATACAAGCCCAATGCCACGAGCCCTGGTGCTGGTTTCAACGTAACCAACTGCACCAATTCTGCACCAGAGAGTGAGTACCACACAACCCTAATAGCAGTTGCGACAGTATCTAACCCTCTTAGAACGATTCAACCTTACCGAAATGCTCGACAAGCAACTCTCAGTCGGACCCTTTGATCTGAGCCTTGCAGACATCAACTGGCCCGATGACATCCAGGACTCCCTTGACCTCCTCAACACAGCCCTTTTCGCTACGTTCATCTTGTATGTCATCGCAGTTGGCCTCTCTGGCCTCGCCATGCTCACCTCACTGGCTGCCTTCTTCCTTTTCTCCCGCCGTGGTGTCAACGCTGTCAACCTCATCATCGCCGGCTTGGCAGCTCTCGTCCTCCTTATCTCCAGTATCCTCGTAACAGTAGCTGGCAAGAAGGGTGTCAACAAGCTCAATGACGTTGGTGATGATGTTGGAATTTCCGCTTCTATCGGCAAAAAGTTCCTTGGCCTGACCTGGGCTGCTGCTGCTCTCATGATCGCTGCTGCCATCTACTGGTTTGTGCATCTCTGCCTCATGCGACGCGAGAGGAAGCGAGAGTGGAAGCCTCGCAAGGGCAGCTACTAAAGTCAGACGGAGAGAAATTTGGAAATTTACGACGACTAGACTGATGGATTGATGATTGGTTTTTTGTTAACCAGAATGGGGTTGCGACTATGATACCAAAGCGTTTTTACTTTCCTTTTTTGCAATCCTACAGAATGATTCCCTCGTCTTTTTATTCTCTATCATACAGATAAAGACAAATACCATATATACATAGATACTTATTATAGTAATATGATAGCAGGCCTATCCAATATTTTACTCCCGAATATTTATACTCATAGTAAACGTGGTGAGCAATGATCTAATAGAAACTGGGGAGTGTACGCACGTTCTCTCCATCAAATATGTAGAGATATAAAACAAGTTTTCGGACGCCAAGGTTACAATATCACCAATAATGCAAGTAATATATACAACGTAATGCAACTGACGTCTACAGTAGACAACAGTCACAGAACTTCAAAGCGGCACTTAGACACGGCGAATAATATCCTAATGTAACTGGAAGCCTAAGCGATTCTGGTTCTGTTACTTCAGTCGACTTTACGGAAGATAAAACTATGGACAAGGAGGTGTGGATAAATCGCCAAGACATCAGATGCTACAGTTTGCTGTATATCCTGCAGTTTTCATTAATTGTGTGTCATGACTCTCTTGTGAAATACTTGGAAGCATGGAGCATTACTTGGAAAGGATTATAGAAGAACTCATTGGTATCAGGATAGTACTATCGTGGTCATTCTCTTGAGGTTAGCAATGGCTTTGGCGAGTCTCATCGAAGAGTTGTTTCGTCCACTGACTCATAACTCGTTCTTTAGTTGCATTGCTCAGTCTACCACTCGATTTGAGTTGACCCTTTCGTTTTCAAAACATCCATAACTGACGATACCCTGATTTTCAAGGCCATCGCCGATTCCATCAACGTCTGGGACTAGTCAACCCAACCGTAGATCTTAATTCAGGACTGCCTTAAGTGTTTGCGAGAAAGGAACCACATGCCATGGTAATTGCTGCAACCATAGCGGTCAAGCTAGCTCTTAGTTACTATGGCGATCAGACGGTCCTTATCAACTGCCGGGCGTCTCTCATCATGCGCCTTGCAAAGTGGACAGGGCCTAATCTTATTAAATCACTTGACTGCGGTGAAAGAATTTTTAATATCAAGATGTTGTTCGATTTGGTCAATTAACCTATCAGCTTACAAGCATCTATATCTTCCTCCTTTGAAGTGAGCAGCTACAAGCCGATCATCGGCTTTGCCCACCCCACTATCTATTGATGTTTGTTGCGCCATCGCAAGATATCTATTATTTCATGCAATCAACCACTCTCGCGCCAAGCTCGATCCCAGGTTGCCAGGCTGTGTGTCTGGACACCTGGATGCAAAAGCAAATCCCAGTTGCTCAAATCAAACCCCTTTTCCCCGCCTCCCATAAACCCAGGCTAATAGAAAGCAAAATGGTCTCCTCATCGCACAGACAAGGAAAACAGTACCGGCTTCCCAATGAATGACAGTGCCTCTTGTGCACGAAAAGGGTCCGGATAAGGGATACTAGCTCCCTCACTAGTAAGTGGTAAATCAAACGCGTCGAGTCTTCCAGTACTCTCAAACTGGCGGTCGACGCGGGGTATCAAAAGTTGCGGTATATGTAGTCGAGAAAAGAAATCCTAGTAAGGAACTTGGAATGCGCCGTGGTCATCAAGGTCGTGTAATACATCAAGAGCGAGTCGCGTGCCCAAGCCAGTCATAGTACGCAGTTTTAGTGTTTTTCGTTGTCAAAAGAAGAGTCCGCGTCGCTTTTTGTGTTTTCTGATGTTTTTAAGGGGTTTCTTGTTTTTTGTTGAAAATTGTGATAAGGAAATAGACAAGGAGTGACTGAGGTCAGTTGAGACAGTAAGGAAATGAAAGGAGTGTGATGTGTCGGATCGACGGTGATTAATGTTGCGGGGGACTCTTCTTCTGGAACGGTCAAAACTTATTTCGGCTTTCAAATGGCTGGTAGGACGTGGCTTCCTCGCCTTTCTGAGTTCCCTTTGGCATCAACAGATGCTCGGGGAGTGATATCAAGTAGTTTGGCGCTCCCAGCGCTGAAGTTGCGTACGTGACCTCTGCCCAGATTAACGCTTCTAGCGTCCTGGACATTGGCAAGCTCTTGCGATGGGGAAACAGGGGATGTCGGGCTCTCCTCTTCCTCAGATTCGATTTCAAGAAGACCCTCATGGCTCTTCATAGTCCACCTGTGCACCACCTTGGGCTGGGAGCCAACTGCTCCCCACTTCATCTCTGCATCGTCCGCAATCTCGTCTTCGTCGCTACTAGGGCGTCCCTCACCAGAGTGATTTGCCATCATATCAGGGTTCGAGGATCTTCGAGGGGTGAGTCTAGTCATATAATCATCCTCGACGATCCCGAGGTCTTCGTCCGTGCTGTTGGTTGGGGAATCGATGTTGTTCTCGCTTTGCTCGCGCTCATTGGCACGTCGAATGCTGTCACGTATCGCAGCACGCCGGCTGTTAACGTTTCCTGACAGCCATGAGCCCTCAGAATCAATAGACGCAAGTGACATAGACATGCCAGCCTCAGGAGATGGCGAAACGTGAACTCGTTCCATTGTTGACGGGGTAAGGCGATTGGTCTCGATAGATCGGTGACCCGACGTTGGTGTGTCATATCGCACACCGATGGAACGCAGCTGTTCCATTTCGCGAATCTTTTGTTCAGTGAGAACAGGCATTGGGGGCTCGGCTTCGGGGGATTGTACACGTGAAGCTGGTGGTGATAGAGGCATCTCAGGCAAATCCTCCCGGAAGCGAGATCGGGTCCTCTTTGGACCGCCGGTGCTAGGCTTTCGAGATAGGTAGTTGGCGCCCGAAGAGTTGGTTGAGTCGTCACCCTCGAGCTTAGCGAGGGCGTAGGCCTGAGCCTGTGCTCTCGATTGGGCTGCCGCCGCCTGCATTTCTTCTCGGGAAGTGTTGGCAAAAGACGACGGTCCTTCGCGTCGTTGTCGCTTACTGCCAATCCGTAGGAATGCCTTGATGGAGGCAAACCCGTTTTTACTGCTATCAGAGTGGTATGAAGGTCGTCTTGGAACATGAACATCCTCCTCGTCAATTGTCTCTGGAGGAGGAGATACCATCCGGTCTCGATCAGATCGAATGGTAGACCTCGATCGGGATTTGGCTGATCGTAAAAGGTCGGAAAATCTGTTCCCAGGCGAAACACTTCCCACTTCTTCTGATGTTGGTCGTACAGAGGCTGTGTCTTTCGTGACAACTTCCTCCATAGGTGCTGGTTGTTCAGAAGTGACCGTATCTGTGTGGTGGAGGGCTTCCTCCGCCCTCGTAGAAGACTCGGGGTCTTTCTCATCATCAGTTATATCCATAGGCTCTGGATCTTCAGGCTTGGTATCCACTACGACAGCAGAGGCGGGCTCGATTCCTAGGCCAACCAGCTCACGGCCCAAGACACCTCGTTCGAGATTCTGTGGCGGAGGTGTGCCTGCCTTCCTAGCCTGAATGTCGTCCTCCTGTTGTTTTTCTGCTCGCCGTGTGATTCGTCGTTCCATCCTTTGTCTCTCCTTCTGCTTCTTGAACTCCCGTCGTCGGTTGTCCAATTCCATGAGTTCCCTGAGATCGTGGGCGTCGAGGTCGTCAGCAAAAGAATCGATACGCCTGTGCGATCTCGGATTCTCTTCAGGAATCGACTCTTGTTCCATGAGCTTCTTTCTTAACGATCCTTGTCTGTGAGGTGTTGGCAGATGAGGTGCTGTCCATCGCGCATTTGGTGTATAGCGAAGTGTCGGCCGCGGGGCGAGAGCAGCGAGAGCAGACACTCTGTATGAACCCAATTCGGAATCGGAAGAGAAACTGGAGTGAATTGAGCCGGGAACGGGGAGGGAGATGTCGGAGTCACGTCCAGCTCGCTGCTTGCCAAATCTACTAGTTTTTGACCGTTTGGAATCCCTCTTCATGGGCCTGCCAGAATTCCATTGCTCAGTAGCAGGCCGGACAGGCACAAAGTTACTCATTGCCTTGATTTCGGCCTCCCTGTTGCGTTCTTCCTTCCTCCTCTTACTTCTTTGTTTTCTTGTTGCTTGACGGGTAGGACGCAGTGTGGGTGTGCGGTCCCAGAGACCAGTGTGCTCTTCCAGGTTACCAGTAGTCATCGTTCGGCCGGTTCGTTCGGGGGCTGGTGAGCCACCTCGAAGTCGTTCGTTGCGAATATCATCCTGGCGCCCCGGAGAGAAGCTGTATTTTCGGGTAACTTGATGGGGTTTAGGAGGCTCGGTACGTCGCTTCTTCAGCCCAACTTTGGTCCCTTCGTTGTGAGGCAGCGACGTGCCCTCTACATCTGAGAAAGCAGCGCCGCTGCGGGAGCGCTTGCGGCTACTCCGGCGTCGGAATGGCCAAAGGGCCATGATTCCAATATCGTCACCAAAAACTGATAAACTGAAGCTAGTTGTGGTAGGCCACTATCGTCACCGGTGTACAGTCGAGATCGTCTAAATTATATCGGATATACGAGGGCATCGTGGAGTCGTCAAAACGGTCGAACCAAGCTGGTCATCAGGAGAAGTGAAAGTGAGCTGCAGGGTCGTATCGAACGGCTCGCTGCGCTGGTGGGCTTGAAGGCCGCAAAAAACTACCTATACGGGATGATGGGCGAGGGGATCTTGTCGACGATGAGACAAGTACAGCTGCTGCAGTGGCAGTCGAAATAAGTGGTGATTGTGTATGTAGAAGAATGCAAGTAGTCGTGGGCCGTGGTTGTCGAGGGTGTTTGACTGCGTGGCAAAACGTGTGTGGTGTGAATGTGATCAAGTGCTCGAGAAAGCAGCGAAGCGCAGAAACGGAAGCAGAAGCAGAGCAGATCCTAGGTAATTAAGGTAATTGTGTAAGGAACAGCAGGTGCTGGCTGGCTAGTCCTTGGCTTTGCTATGACTGGGTTTTGGACTGGGTTTGGGACTGCGACTGCGACTGGGCGTGCGTGCGTGCGTGCGGATTCCCGGGGGCGGGACAATTTTTCAGGGCACCGGGGGTCGGCAAGGAAGGGAAGGAATGGAACAGAACCAATGAAGAGTCGGGAAATGCTGCAGTTTGAGTGGAAAAGAAGAAGTCGACGTCAGGTCTCGGCGAGAGCAGAGACACAGCACACAGGAAGGGCGGGAGAGGCCCACAGCCACTGACTGAATCTCGTTTTTCTTCGTGGTCCCTAGGTCAGTCCCTTCGCAAGCTAGAGCGCTATAGTGCGGTACGTACTCCTTTTTCCTTTCCCCTAGACCCTCTAACCCTCAGACCTCAGACCTCAGACCCTCCAGAGGATCAAAAGCCCCCCAGGTACCCCCTTGTCAATGTGGCAATGGAAAGGGTCCCGTCACTCTAGAGCCATTTCAACGGGTCTCTCTTGGAGGAAGTGGAACTTGCAGCACGAACTTACGAGGTACATACATATGTAGCGATACAAGGGCAGTCGATGGGTGTCAGTACCCGACCGGCAACGTCCAGTACTTGTACCTGTACCCGTACCTGTGCTTGTACTTGCTGGCGGGGACTTTCAATATCTCATGGACGTTTAGTTTAGACTACCGATTGATGAGGTGGCGCCCAGCATGCTGGAAAGATCTGACAAGGGCCCGCCCGCTGAGTTGACGACGTTGGCGCTGGCTACCTCTGTGTAGTATCTACCTAGGCTAGGTGCTTCCGAGCGGGCAGTCTCGTAATGAGAGTGACGGACAGACAACAACGCAATATTCGGTGGAACTCGTAATGGAGAAATGGAGCACGGATAACACAAGCGAGAGCTACAATGCACAACAATTGATATGTACATGTACGCAATGAACCACTCGCTACTGTACCAAAGCTCTCGTGATCTACTTTTACCTGGCCTGATGGAGGGGCCGGATGGATGAATGAATGAATCGCATCGCAAAGTCAAATATTGTGCAGGAGGAGGTGGTCATCGACTTGACTCGTCAAAACTGCCCGTTTATATGCAATGAGGGGCACAAGGACAAACGAGGAATTACCCGTTATTGGTCAAGACTGCATTTGTATCGATTGGAGGTGTTGTTTGTTTTTAATGTGGAAGCAAACCAAAAGCCATCACCAGAGCAAAGTACCAATGGCATGGAGATGATGCAAAAGGCGGGGAGAAACTCCCAAGCCATCACACATTTGCTATCTATCTAGGTACCTAGATAAACTAGTCTAGTCATTGACAGTTGTACTCGTATTTCCATCTCTAGATCAATATTCGAGATGAATCCATGCCATGCCATGCGTTGTTGTCTATGCGGTTATGCTTCTACCCTTGTTCATTGTTCTGGTCAGTCCAGTCCAGTTCAGCCCCTGGTCGGTATTTGCGTCCTGAGCAGAGGCTGGGCAGTCTTGGCAGTCCAGCTAACAGTCCAGTAGCCGCTACGTTAACTCTGTAGGGAGTAGCGGATGCTATTTTGGCCGTCTTTGAAGGAATCGCATGAAACAAACAGCACATAGAGAATACAAGTGCGGGCAATGCCTTTGTGCTTTGTCACTTGTGTCACGAGCTCGAAATAACAATCGTCTGATATGCATCGTCTCAACCTCTAGAGACAATGATTCCTTGCCTGGCATCATTAATTAGTAATTAATAAAGCTCGAGGGAAAAGATGGGCCCCCTCGGATCTTCCATCCGCAGGGAGCCATCGACGATCGTCGCCCTCAGGCTCAGGCTCAGGTCTCCTCGCATGGTAGCATACATATTGACTTGACTAATAACTAGAGCTTGGAGCTCATTACTCAACGTCACGTCTCATCTTACCTGAACCTCTTTTCCCATCTTAGCCAATGGTACAGTAACGTCCAATGTTTAGATTGGCCAATTTAATATCATGACGAGAATGGGGTGTGAAGGAAACATTGATATGCACGAGTTGATGGCTTTGCCGTTCCTCCAACTCAAGAAAACGGTATGCTCACGGGAACAAACTTGCTTCGGTGCTGGACTCCTAATCCGTGTACGATCTTCTACAACCGTTCGCCACGATTGCAAGCCACAATTGATCAATTCAACTTTTTAGACTTTGTGGGAGCCTCTGATTTGACAGGATCGAGGTAGACGCCTTTTCCGTCTCGTAGTGGAAAGACATTGATTGACTGGCACATGTCAGGAACTTTTTAATCCCCAAATCTTGGGGAAATATCCCTAATCACAAAATATTGGTCTCGTGAGGTTTATTGACTGGACTACAAGCGCTGCATTGGTTTGCACTATCCGTTAGTAACTAACAACTCCCAACTACCAACTACTACTCTGTAGACTCAAGCTCAAAGGGCATCGTCTCGCCCTGTCCGAAGATCTCGTTCGCCGCCATGCGATCGGGCTTGTCACGCCAAAAAAGCCCCCTCCCCACCCCTTGCTGTTGCTTTCCAGCATTCAATAGACTAGCTTAGCTGTTGGGCTGTTAGGTTGTCTCACAAAAACCACCCAGTACAGTTCCTCTTCTCCCTCCTCTGTCCCTTGGACTCGCTGACTGCCCCCCATTCGAGAAAAGCAATGTTGCTTTCACAAATGCTGTACTGTACGCACAGCAGCTGCCAATTGAGCACCCGCGCAAAGCACATTGCAATTGAAGCTAGGACTTGAATTGACAAACGATACTTACACACATCCAGGTATCCCGTACCCTTGTCCATCTTCCAGGTACCTGTACTTGTACTACTGTACCTCGCATCAGGTCGAGACAGGACAAGACAAAGACAAAGACCCACGCAGCTTGCGCCGTTCCTGCGTGTTTCTTCGTATTCCAGTTATCTTTACACTTTGCTTTCTTGAATCCCGACATTTGGGTTCTTGAGAGCCTGTCTGGGCCTTCGTATCCGCTACCCGAATGCTTAGAAAATGATGACTGTTGAGGCACATGGTCGACTTCTTAATTCCAGCCACTTTCATCTTTGTCTTGGCTCCCGGGAACCTGACCATCCATCATCACATTTCGCGTATATCACCGAGATTTAGACAACTCTATTAGTGAATGCCAGGCACGCACATCAACAACCAACCGATACGTAGTGTCAGTCACCGTATTAAAGGAAACCCCCTGCAAATACTACATATGCTGTATCTACATAGTACTAATGTAAGGTCATCACCAAACGTTGAGCTGAGTCGTCAGAAAATCATGGGTCTTTCCACCAGGAACATGGCATGGCAGCATGGACAGGGTTATTTCCGAATCAAGTTTTCGTCCACTCTCCAACGTCGATCCAACCTTAACATGGACAGTCGAGCGTCATCATGGCACAGAGTTCCGGTTCAAATCTTCAGGAACAATTCAGGTTTCCTCAATGGTCAACAAAGTCAGTCAATCCGTCTCAGAAATCTCGGCTTAGACGTTGACGGACCATGGTAGTAGGCTCTAACCGTCTCACAATCGACTTGTCATACATCATCGTGTCATGGTCTTGTTAGGAGTTTGTTCAGTACCAGTCACTCACTCGCTGTATTACGGAACATGCCTACCTACCTAGGTACAGATAGATACATACATACCTTGCTCTAACATTAGTAGCATCCCATCCTGCATTCTGCACTTCAACCGCGCGACCGTTGGAAGCGGGGAGCTCGGGCCTGATCGTTTGCGAATCAGGGACCAGACGGGTTGATTTTGACTTCACCCATGCCTGCAGTTCCTGAATCGTGTGACATCTTCACACACTTCAGATATGAGATCACAGGGAGATCCTTGGAACCATCATTTCGTTCCAGTCTATGACATCTCTCCCAACAGACCCATCTGACGATACAATATCGACAAATGCCAGCAAACTCTCTCGGATTCATGCTGCAAGGACATGATCATACATTATCCTTGTTCATCAATGGGAAAAAGGTGACTTTTAGCGCTCCCGACGCCCGTCGCGGAAACAAAGTGGCGGCCCATCCCTCCATGATTTTAGCAGACACTGTAACTCGGGGGTTCCCTGTCCAAGGAAAGGCTTCCCGTAAGGGACCATGCATGTCAAGCCATGCAGGAGAAGGGACAAGGACTTCTTTTTCTGCTTATTTTTTTCAATAATCAGGTACCAAAGACATGTTTGTGTTCCACCGCAAGCTGCACGGCATGTCGCTTCCCGTTGCCTACTTGATTCAATAGGTTTCTGACCAATTCCCGAACCAAGGTCTATTCAATGGATCAAAGGTCTGCTCAAAGGGTCAAAATCATGTCTTGAATCATGTTGCCTTCCGGTGAAAGACAACGTCTATTAACTAGTTATTAGTATTCTTTACTCCTTTGTCACAGTCCAGTCGATTATGACATTGAATAGCGCAGCCAACGTTTCGGCGTCCCCTGAGGCTGCGTTTCATTGGGGTACATCGGTTCTGGAGATTGAGCCCTACAGCCAATCGATCTTGATGTTTCAATAGTGCTCCGATTTTAGTCCATTCTTTGCTTTTTGGTCGGAACTTCAGATCTGTTTCCCCCCTTGCCAGGCACAGGCACAGGGCCACAGGCTGAGGTACAGGCTGAATGGTCACGGCGCACAATACCGGAAGGAGGACAACTTGTCTATCGTTTCAGGGGTACCTTTGATGAAAAGATAAAAAGCAATGAAACGGTCCGTGCTGGTTCGGATGTGATGTGCTGGTGTTCCGCCACGTGGATGAGAGATACATGCGTAGCAGTAGCAGCTGTGAGTCTTGTAGGAAACGTGGGACGAAGAGTCTTTGAGGAACTAGACTAGGCCGTTGATAAAAGGTTTTCTTTCAAAGCCCAGCGGTAGCCGACAAAGTACTTACCGAAGGCAAAGCAAAGTAACTTGAGACGGTGCTTGTGACTGAACACCACACGTTGCAGCAAATAAATATCACGGCAACTTGCTTCTTTGTGCTTGCTTCTGCTTGCATTATGTATGTGCTTCAGCCACGCAAAGTGAGTGAGTGATTAATTGACAGGCTAGAAAACGCACAATACGAGTTTGACGGCTGCAAGTGAGACGAAGCAGTGCAGGACAGGCAGTCGAGCATTGCCAACCGATCCTCGCCAATATTGTGACCGAGGTCCATCTTGACTGTCCATCTTTAGTAATGCATGCAATATAGTGCTAGGCTGAGTTGACCGAGATGCCAATTCCTCAACGACATACTCTCATGTTCACCGAATGTGTACATTCATGACGCTAGACGAATAAACAGACTTGAAAAATTCAAGGTTGAGAGTTGTCGTGGCTCGGGGCATTGCTTCATGTAAGCCTCAATTCCAGGGGTTGTTCTTTTCCGTATGCGACGTAAAAAGTTTGTAGTTCAAGTGAATTCGACGAACAAAAAGAAACGACCGAGAAGAGACATTCCATTTCCCAGGTTAGGCCACCTCGCCGAGATGCGCATTTAAGCTTCATCTAAATGAAACAGCCCTGACACATCTTCTAGAACCAACTGTTGGGCACCCATGAAGTGCTCATGAGTCGTCACGTGATGATCGCCTCAATGTTTCCACGGCAACAACGAATTGGCGATAAACACTTTCAATATTCGCGACAGACTTACCCGAAGCGCAAACAGAGGAAAGGAAAAGAAAGGATATCGAATTTTATTATAGCCAAAGACAACAGCAATCATGGCATACAATCCGCGAATGAGCATTATTCCGACCTCGCAGCAGAACTCTCGCACCCGAAAGAAGGAGGAAGAGGCTGATGCTTTTATGCGCCTCCCCGACCGAGAGATCGTAGGCTGTATTACCGACATCGGCATCACCTTTACTGTCGCAGATCTCCAGAAACCAAATGCTGCCCACGTACAGCAAATATTTGAATGGTTCGCTGAGCTTCTTCTCAATGCGACGCGTGAGACTGTCGAGCCGGCCATGCGTGCCGCCGCTGAGGATATCGCCGGAGAATACGCAGACGTTATTCCTTCCGACACTCGCAACCTGATGGGCTTCTATGTGTCGCTGCGGAGGTTGTTATTCGAGTGCGGCATCACCGATTTTAGCTTCAACGATTTATACAAACCAACATACGATCGCCTTGTCAAGATCTTCAGCTACCTGATCAACTTTGTCCGGTTCCGCGAGTCCCAGACGGCTGTCATCGACCAACACTACAACAAGGCCGAGTCGACAAAGACCCGCATCGAGACGCTATATGGAGAAAATCAGGAAAATGAGGGCCGACTGGAGGACATGAAGCACAATCGCAAGGCGATGGAAGCTCAGGTCCAGCAAAAGACAATGAGGAACGAAGAGCTCAAGAAACGACTCCTTGAGCTTCGAAGGAATCAAGAAAGGGTAGCTGCGCGACTTGAAGAGGCAAAGCAAAAGAAGGGCGAGCTCACTACTGCGCTGGAACAAAAGACACATGAAAAGGTGACTTTGAAACAAGAAAGCACGAAATTGCGACCTTATGTGCTCCAGAGCGCCTCCGATCTTCAGGAGAACTTAGCCGAGTTGCGCGACATTCTCAACAATGACAAATCGCACATCGACGCCCTGGATCGAAGAGCACGAGCGCTTCAGACATCGACGGATTCTTTCTCTGTCGTTTCAACAGATGTTGCCTCATGCATCAAGATTCTCGACGAGATTGCCTCAGAATTGGCAAAAGAGGAAGAGGAATTGTCACGGAATGCAAAGCAGCGTGATGCTCTTTCGGAGCGCAGTAACAATGCCCGTGAAGTTGAGCGCACAGAGACTATGTTGAAACGTCAATTGTCCAAGTGGATGGAGCGCACGGAAAAGCTCCGTGAGCAGAGCAATCACAAGGCTCATGAGGCCAAGGAGAAGATGCATGAGCTCCGGGCGATTCACAGACAACTTACCGAGGAGCACACGGAAAAGGGCAAGGAGATGGAGGTTCGACGTGTCAGGATCGAGCAGACTGAGAAAAAGGTAAGCCATCTTGGCCCGCTTTCTGTCGAAGTTACAGTTTGCTAACATGCGCATAGATGCTTGACTTGAAGGAGAATATTGAGAACGAGGTTCATAGTGCACACGAAGAGTATCGCAAGATGGAGGCACACATCAAGCTGTATATTGCTGAGATGGAGCAGGCTATTGCTTAGTTCCTCTTGTGCGATACTTGCTTTCTTTTTCTCTTGTGCTTTAGGTTATGGTTAGCGGCGATACTTGGAAATAGATACCACGGGATGGCGTTGGAAGAGTGTAATGATGATATGTTAATGTTAACGCTGATGTTTACGTTTATTTCGAGCATACCTAACAAAGATGCAATGTCTCAATAACGGATTGGGATAATGAAGAACACGGTACACATTATGATCTAAAGGATTTAACATAGCTTCTTATTGAAATGTTGGGATACGTCAGTCTTATTGTTCCTGAATCTCGAACTTGAACCATCGATTCATAACCTGTTTGATGCTAACAGTCCGCCCACTCCATGTCCCATCGTCCCTTTTCGCAGTTCCATTCAACAAGGGTATCATTTCTCCTCCAAGATGTTCTAGATCCTCGTGTCCGCCTACACCTTTTGGCTCAATAATAGCAGCTTTGAACCCATTCCGTGACGCGGCATCGACCAGAAGCGCAGCGGTGTTCCCGATTCCTTGCGCAGACCACTCGCTTGCATCTCTATGAAGGGCCAGAAGACCATATACCATAAGAACAGGTGTACGAGAATCAGGAGTGTAGATTGGCGGAGCTGGTATCAAGGAGTTTTTGGGCGTGAAGACGGAAAGATGGGCACGTAGATGTGTAACTGTTGGCGCAAATAGAATTCTTATATGGCGTGAAATAGCGATTTGATATAGCGTTGCCTTGAGAAGAACATGAGAAGGTTCTGTTGCTGAGTTCTCTGGGTTGTCTTGTTGGAGTTGTTCGTCTTGGAGAGTGAGATGGTGGGTGACATCTTCAACGAGTGATGTCTGAAACTCAGTTTTAGAGGAGCCGATTATTAGCGTTGCAGGATATCTGTGATAGGATGTGATGTATGATAGAAGCTCTGAAGGAGTTGCTGGTGCGAGGACGATGGGTTGCGATGTCATGATTTAGGTGTTATGAAAATACAGGGTAGCTTCAAGCAACGAAGATGGAGAAGGAATTGAGTTGTGTCAACTTGGTCGACATTCTTGCGTGACTTAGGTAAACTCAGACAAGTACCTGAATTCCAAAGTCTATATTACCCAGACTGTTCATTATGATGTCTAAACTTTGGTCTACCCTAGAAATGTCGATATGAAGTTGCATAGAGGTAGGTGGGCAGTTGTTGAGATCCCCCACTAACTGTCACGCCCCTCCACTCCATACCTAATCCGCGACAACCACCGCCTACAGAACGTCATCTCAAACACTTACCTACACCCAATTCCGAAAATACCTCCTCTCCTCCCAACGCGGCGTAAGCTCAGAGCTCACTCTCGCAATGGAGTCAATAGCACGCATCTCGGCTCTCATGGAGACTGGTATGCCTCTACGCTGACCGCCCTACTTGGCACTGAACTAACTGATTCCCTAGCGAGGGAGCTCACCCTCGATGCAGCCCAGGCGACGCGCGGTGCGCGCACGAGCTCAAAGCCTCTGGATAGGAATCAGATGAAGAAGTTACTGGATAGTCGAAACGAGCGCGAGGTCCTCGACGGTTTACGGCGTGTTATCGCGGTGCGTGGTGTTGCTGTCTTCTTTGGCCATGGAGCTTGGCACTAACAGTGACGAGGCAGATGATGTACCGCAACCACAAGACCTTGCCATTCTTTTCATCTGTTGTCAAGAACGTTGCATCCCCGAATATAGAGATCAAGAAGCTTGTCTACATTTATCTCATACACCATGCCGAACAGGAACCCGACCTCGCCCTGCTGTCCATCAACACTATTCAGAAATCCCTATCCGACCAGAACCCTCAAGTCCGAGCTCTTGCCCTCAAGACCATGTCGGGAATACGAGTCCCTGTCATCAGCCAGATTGTATCTCTCGCCATCAAGAAGGGTGTTGCGGACATGAGCCCCTACGTGCGGAAAGCCGCTGCCCTTGCGATCCCAAAGTGCCATCGATTAGACCCGAGTCAAGCGCCGCAGCTGATCGAAAACCTGTCGACTTTGTTGGGCGACAAGCAATATTACGTCGCTGGAGCTGCCGTGTCAGCTTTCTTGGAGATTTGCCCTGACCAAATAGATCTTATACATAAACATTATCGCGCACTGATAAAGCAAGTGGTAGACATGGACGAATGGAGCCAACTGGCGACACTGCGACTCATGACGTACTATGCACGAAAGTGTTTCCCACGAAAGTCGAAGTCACCGGACGAACCTACCGAAACCGCCCAGGAACAGAAAGTAGACGACTTTTACGGCGAATCACGACAGGGCAATCGAGGTCAAGGTTCTTCGTCAGTTCTGGATCCAGACCTCGCATTGCTACTGAATGGAATCAGACCTCTTCTACAAAGCCGAAACGCTGGTGTTGTTGTCGCAGTTACTAGGTGCTACGTTGACATTGGCACACCGGAATATGTAAAGCAGGCCATCGGCCCTCTGATTGCTTTGCTGCGTGGAGCTCAGGACATACAGCAGACTGCTCTCTTTAATATTGTTTCTGTGTGTCTTATTCGACCCGCAGACTTTGTTAAATATGCTAGCCACTTCCTTGTTCGGGCTACTGACCCTGCCCCTATATGGGAACTGAAGTTGGAGATATTGACCATTATTTTCCCCCACAGCCCGTCACACGTCAAGAGTCTTATCCTCAAGGAGCTGGAGCACTTCTCGCAAGGCACAAACAAAGCATTGGTTCGTGAGGCGGTGCGTGCCATTGGCCGTTGCGCCCAGACCGACACTACTACAGCCCCTCGATGCTTGAAGTTGCTGTTGGGCCAAATCACAAGTCTAGATGGTACCCTTGCTGCCGAGTCACTGACTGTGATCCGTCACCTGATACAACAGGATGTTCAGGGACATGTTGGAACGGTCGTACGGCTAGCGAAGAACCTCGACTCAGCAACGGATCCCCAGGCGCGCGCAACGATTATTTGGCTGGTGGGTGAATTTTCAGGCCTCCATGGGGAGGACAACATCGCGCCGGATGTTCTTCGGATCCTGCTTAAAGAGTTCACAAACGAATCGCCAGTTGCCAAGCAACAGGTTTTACTCTTGGCGGCCAAGGTGTACCTTCATCACATCAATCGCAAGAGCGAAGCGGAAAAGGAGCAGGATGCAGAGGAAGACCCACCTATGGAGACAGACACCCATCCCATTGTGAGACTATGGGAATATGCGCTTCTCCTTGTCAGATACGATACGTCATTCGACCTTCGTGATCGTGCGAGGATGTATCGGTCGCTTCTTGCGGTACCTCAGCTGGCTACCTTGATGTTGCTTGCTGAGAAGCCCGCCCCCCAGGCTCCAAGTCCATCGGAATCTCGGAAGGGATTCTTACTGGGCTCTTCCACATTGGTGCTTGCGGGTGGCGGTGGCATTCATGGTCTCAGGGGATATGAGCCCTTGCCAGACTGGGTCGAGGAAGGACAGCAGCCTGACCGCCGACTTCGAGAGCCTGAAGGCGGCCAAAGTTCCAGGTACGACGTTGAAAGAAGCACACTACCTGCTAGCGACAGACTGGACGAGGCTGCAAAGTCAGTCATGCCCACCAAGGCCAACGGCACAGGTGAAGCGGTGGGTGCAAAGACTTTGGACGATTGGCTTGGAGAAGAGAAGGAAAGCGAGGAGTCATCAGAAGAGACAGAAGAAGAATCATCCGAAGAAGAGGATGACGAGGAAGAAGATGATGACGAAGATGACGATGAGGAAGAAGACGATGAAACGGATAGTGACGACGATGGGGAGGAGGATAGACTGGTAAAGTCCTAATACCGATAGAAAGCATTATAAAGAGACGTTTATAAACAGCCGAACTCATCCGAGTCTTACAGATCATGATCTAGTATCGTTCCAAACGACAAACACCCTGCGCCCTGTTCCAAACAAACCCATATCGAACAGGCTGTATCAATTTCCCAATGCAATACATCTCAACCATAAACTTTTAAGCATTTCGAGAGTGCTCAACCTTTCTCTCCTCGCTAGAAGACTCAGCAGGCGTCTCACCGTCAGTGGTCTTGCTTCGTCGCATATTAGCCGCCATCTGGGGGAAGAAGAGACCAGGATGGAAGGCAGTCAAACAGAAGCCTGTCACAAGAACAAGAGTGCTGTCAAGCACAAGGAAGCTAGGCTCATCCTGCATGATGTGGTTACCCCAACCACCAGCCATCTCTGCAATTCTGTATTTTCTCGCGTCAGCTGATGTCAGAAACATGGGAATACCGGAACACCGGAGTTAACAAACGGGAGGGAGGGAGGAAAACTAACCGGTAAATGCAACGTGTAAGAATGGCAAAGTAAGCGACCACAACAGCGAAGCCAAACAGCCGGAATTTCTTATCGCGCCAGACGCGCAGCGACTCAGGGGCAACGTCGGAGCCGTGCATGTACTTCTTCACGCGGAGGTAGTAGTCGGTTCCCATGGTACCAAAGGCGAGCAGGACAATGACTTGGAGAACAACACCGGCGACGATGGTCCTGTTACCGTTGGTAGCCAGGTCGGGCTGGTCCCGCTTGGCTGCTGCTGCGATGCCGCCACCGATGGCCTGAATGATGAGACATGACAAGTCGGCGGGCAGGAAAACTCTCGGGTACCAGCGAGGATGGAACCGTGAGAGAGCCGGGTTGAGAGCCAAGGCGACGTGCTTGAGTGTGAGGTAGATGGCGGCGCAGATGAAAGTCGGGGCGATGATGATGCAGCAGATCTGAGTCTGGAAGGCGGATGACTTCCAAGGGTTGGGGTTCATTTGGAGACGACCAATGTAGCCTTTATTTTGTTAGCATCTGCATAATCATTTTCTCATGTTCTCCCAATAAGTTGGGACTGTACATGAGCTTGGCAAAACATACCGACAGTCTCAAGAAGTAAACCTGCTCCCAGGGTCGCAGCGTATGTCCATGTTCGCTTCCAAATACCTATTCCCACAGCAGAAAGGAACAGAATGGCGAAGCAGATGGTGAAAAAATAGCTGGAGCCTTTGTTAGGAACATAGCCCAGAACTGTTGCTTCAACGGGGCAGAGATCGGAGATATCTTTGCATTGGTCGAACGTCGCCGGGCGACGGGCGTATAGTTCGTACATGGCGGCGATTTATAGAGACAATCTACCTTGAATTTCTGGAAGGAAAAAGCAAATAAATGAATAAAAAGAGGAAAGGGGAATGCAATATTTGTTGCCTATGTATGACGAACTAATGTATAGACTCGTTTCAAAAGATTGACCCGCTTGTACGAGATGAGGAGCCGTGTTTAATAGCAGTAGGCGTTAACAAGTTAGACCCGGCAACAGGGGAATGAATGGAGATGATGAAAGAAGGATAAATGAAGAAAAGGAAGTGGGATGCAGAGAGGGTGCAGATACCCTCCATCCTATTCATTTCATCCATCCCATGCAGAGCTGACTCGACTACAACCTGACCAGTCCGATTTTTGGGGACCAACACATCGGAATTCCGGGCCACAGAATGATTCCCATATGTGAATCATGTACGTTACACAATGTGAATTTTTTTTTTTTTGCTGATAGTGAACAAAGAGGGCGAGAAGAAACCTGGCAAATTGGTAGGTTAAATTCAACACTGAGCTAACAACCCGGCTGGCATAATTCCCGGGCGTAGATCGCTTATCTTGGTCAAACGTTGAATGCTTATTTCTCGCGTTTCCTCGCATTCCTCGCGTTGCTCGCGTTCAAGTCGCAGGCCAATAAGAGTACTACTTCGCTTGCAAATACATACCTGTTTCGTTACCTCGATCCGCAGTCCCGAGTCATCATTGAAGTTCTTTGGCGGCCGACCCCTGGTTCAATGATAATCAAAATACATGGACAGCTGAACAGCGTTGGAGTCGGGTCAACTTGTCCGTTGGTGACGAATTTCTGTGTGGTAGGGACGGGACTTCGGAGGCTTTATAGATGGCCGATCCGGTGTTGCTTCTGAGATTGCTGTAGGGCATGATTAGCGAATCATGTATGGTTTCACATGTTCAATGATGCATGCAGTGGTACCGAAATCTTGCTACTATCGTTTCCATTTCTATACTTGGAAGGAACCAAACAAAGCTTGTCTCTATGATGATTCAGCGGTCCGTTACATCTTGAAGCTTGCTCTATAACTAATCCAATTTCATGATTCTAGATAATCGACTAACCCTAGCTCTGCTCCTCCTTACCACCTAAATACCTATACACCACCGAAAAGTCCCTTCCTTGACACTTCTCCTCCTTCTCAGCAGCCTCATAAACAGCAAACGCCGTCTTGGCCAATTCCATCCTCGCGCCCGCCTCCTCCGCCGCCACCATAGCCAGTCTAAGATCCTTCTTCATCAACGAGATGCCGAACCCACCTCGATAATCTCTGTTGGCCGGTGCCGTCTCGACAACACCCGCCACGGGGTTGTTGACTTCACTGGGCCAGCATCGCCCTGTGCTGACATTAATCACACCTGCCAGCTTCTTGGGATCCAAACCCCACTGCATGCCCAGGTTCATAGCCTCTGCCGTCGCGATGTTGTTGAGCGCCAGGAGATAGTTGTTGGCCAGCTTCGCAGATAGACCGGCGCCTTGTTCACCGCAGTGTAGCACTTTCTTCCCCATGAGCATGAGGACAGGCTCGAGACGGGGGACGAGAGATGGTGAGGCGCCGAGCATAAAGGTGAGTGTTCCGGCAGTAGCACCTACGACACCTCCAGACATGGGCGCATCAACAAACGTGCCTTGTCCAGCTGAAGACACAGTCTCGGCGACCTGGCGGGATGTAGACGGGTCAATGGTTGAACAGTCGATAAAAACTCGATCCTTTTTGGGTAGAGAAGAGGTGATGATGGATTTGTATACGCCTTTGACGTGCTGAGGCTCTGGTAGAACAGTGATGATAGTATCCTAGAGAGTGTCAGCGAACCTGAACGTCGTCATCATGAGTGAGAGACTTACAGCATCTTTGGAGGCGTCAAATGCGCTGGCTGCCAGCTCAACCTGAGCTCCTGAGGAAGCTGCCTTCATTTCTGTCTCTAGGCCTTTCATAGATTCAGGATTAATGTCAAAGATGGACACCTTATCTGAGGGTTTCAACTTTGACTGAAGATTCTTTGCCATTTGGTATCCCTGATGTGTTCATGTCAGTATATCGTGTCTCCCCTATTTGCGACTGAGAAGTATACATACCATCTGTCCCAGACCGATGAAGCCGTAATTATCCAGTCGTCGTGCTGAACTGGCAAAGCCTCGACGAAGCACCAAGCTTCCAAGGCGCGTTGAAGGTCTCATATTGTTTAGGTATAGGAAAGGTCTATTCAGATGGAACAAGAGGCCCAATGCACAAATCAACACAATTAAAATATTTAATTAAAGGTCATAAGAACCAAAGTTCATCATATACAAAAGATATACGGTCTCATCGAGTACAGTTGACGTGTGGGGGAATATGGTTACCCGAATGACAGCCGGCCATTGCCGTACTTAGCCAGAGTCGCCGAGTGAACTAAACACTTGCATCCTGACAGGTACCAACCAAGACACAGCATGATTTGCGAGTTGGGGATTGTCTTAACGTGGAGGAGAGGATGCGGGGAAACCCTTGACAGGCCCCTGAGCTGTGGGAGGGGGCTTTCAGTAGCGAGCAGCACTAAAACCTGGGGCAGCAGTTGCAGGACCTTCTTTTTTCTAGGGGCTTTAAGTTGATACAGCAAGTGCAGATGAGACAACCCCCGTTTCCATGTTCAAGACCTTGACTGCAACTTCATCTCAACAGCCAGACATCGAACAAAAGGCGAAGGTGTTTTTAGGTTTATTTTGTATTTGTGTTCAAGTTTTGATACATAGGTATTTTGATATACCTTGAGTCCATCAACCTCGCAGAGGTCCTTTAATATAACCTCCTTCGTCATGTCCATCTCAAGTACTGTTTTCACCAAACAGAACGGATCAGATACGAACCCTGTCCTCTGCCAACTTACCAAGCGTTGGCAAATGCTATATTCAAAGGGTATGTGCAGTGGATGGAGGGTTTGGCAGCAGAGTTAATAAAGGCAAAGGCAAGGTAAAAGTGATGTGGTATAATAAGTAGCGATAAATGATTAAGATGCAGTCTTGCACATCTTGCTCAGACAATAGGGGGTGATATTGGGGTAGTGATCCGTTAATACAGAAGGACGAAAACGAAGTGCAACCTGGGGAAAAAAACAATAGCCACGCCGATCCAACCAGTCCATCCCATAAATCTCAGCCATGATAATCGTGGGACTATTCAGATCCCCTACTAATGGCCTATTTTCTGAATACATGAAAATTCGTGACTTAGAGGAAGTTCATGAGCCAAGGAACAATAGCACTATCAACATGTTAGCAACCATCCCAACACTCTCGGAAATAACATCAACTTACCCAACTGCGACGGTGGCACCTAGACCGAGCAATGCCCGGTTCTTGACCTTTTCTTTTCTTAATTGGGTCTCGGTCTTGACCTTCTTTGACCTGGGCTGTTCTGATGGAGTCTTGTCGCCCTCTTCATCCCCCACCGAGATGTCTCCAGCCTTGCGCTTGCTCTTCTTTGCAGAAGCAGAGCCCTCTTCAGCGTCTTGCTCCTCATCTTCGACCTCATGGGCCTTGCTCTTTTGGACCATCTCCTTGGCCGCATTCATCATCTCGGCAATTTCCTCTGCGGTTGGGGGCTCGCCAGCTGTGGGAAGAGGAAGTTCGACTTCGGTGATTGTACGCTTGGTCTCAACACCGGCATCATCTGTAATAACATCCTCTTCGATGTGGACCTTGACTTTGGGGTCCTCTTCTCTGGGCTCCAGAATGATAGCGGGCTCAAACTCGGTGGACTGCAGCACAATATCTTCGCGCTTAGTTTCCTCGACCTTGGCCTCAAGCTCTGGGACACCGTTGAGGAGGCTGGCCTTCTCTGTGATAGTTTCGACAGTCTCGGCCTTGGCACGGGTACTACGCTTTCGAGGTGATGGAGGGGCGCGCCTTGGGACCTTGGTGGGGCTGGCGGACCGACGCGCGCGTGTGCTTCGAGGAGCGACCGATGGAGTGGGAGGTGCCAAGATAGGTTGCGACGCCTTGAAAACATCGAATTTGGGAGGTGCCGTGATGCTCTTAGCAGGCGAGCCCGAAGGAGTTATCGTGCTGATAGGGGTAGGGTCGAGTAGCGCACGAATCCAGGGAGTAATCTTGTACTCCTCGGCGAGGGCGAGAGCCTGCTCCGGGGGGATCCAGACGTTACCGGCGGTCTCTTCGCGGCTCGTAGTCGGGAGAGACTTGATATGCTTTCGCTCTGCATCTTCATCGGACGCCTCAGCGTATGGGAAGCTGGCCTTGAACATGCCGGTCGCCGAGACGTAACCATCGTAGCTGCGTCGCATGAGGAAATAGCTGTTAGGGCTGGACTTGAAGATTCCAGAGACGATGCCCTTGGGCAAAGGAGCGCGAAGATGCGCGTAGTCGAACACCCCGAGGTCAGAATCACTCGAAGCCGTCATTTTAGGAGTCAGCTTAGTCTGACCAAGGCGTCGACGCGAAATCAGATCGGTATCTGGAAACAATGGTCAGCATACAATCTTGCGATATAGATAAAAGGGAGTATTTACGATCTGGAACACCCTCGATCAAGAGGGTGTTGTGTTGAACAGGTAGTTTGCGATCAGCCATCTTAGTGATGATGTCTATTATCGTGGGGGAAGATCGTGCGCGCCGCGACTAATATGATGACCTCAGAATAGGAAAATCGAAGCGTAACCGCGACAAGCGAAGAGACGCTCCTATAATTCCAACGCGCAACGAGGGTAAAGTATAATTATAGCCTGTGAGAAGCAGAAAAGTCGTGTTAGTGAAATTGGTCGCGATGCAACGTGGAAGATTTCTGGTGCAGGCTCGATAGTTGGGGGGGGTACCGGGCTGTAGCAGTTTTGACTGTGGACGTACCGTGTCAAGGCAGGGCTTATCTCATGCAATGTAAGTAAGCCGTGTGAAGACGTCAATGGCGCTTCAGACGATAAGAAACTGTTAAGAAAGGAGGCGACTTCAACGGTGCCTATACCGTAAATAGAGGGATAGAAGGAAAACACGATGAAGTAGATGAAGGTGAAGGTGAAAGTGAAAAGATTCGCGACAGATTCGAGGAGGGACGAGAGCTGAGACGAGAGAGCCGTCGCGCAAATTACATCGATAGCGTCGAGGACTTTAGGGTGGCCCTGTTGGCGGGTTCTTCTTGAAGGGGTTTAGTATGAAGAGTAAGAGTGGAGAGCTGCGAGATAGATTGGTACTGCGATTTGTATGAGCTGGTGGGTGAATCAACAAGTCTCCTGTTAATCTCTGACCAAATTACCCCCATTTTGCCGTGCACCTGACTTAGCGCTATTACCCGCTGAGTCCCCTTGCCAGCATAAAAGTACGTACCTCCTTTTTACGCGTTCCCTCTTTTTTTCGCGACGGGATTTTGTTGGGATTTTTCTTATTAGATTGCATTTTTAATTAGATTAACGAGTAAGGACCTTTGACAACTACGAGGGTTCCAGTTTAGTCTGCTGTTCTCCTATCCTCGCTTCTGCGATCCATGGTGTCATCTTCCAGTCCATTTCCTCCTGTGGTTAGCCAGGAGGGCACGTGGGGAAACTCTGTTCTAGAGTCCCGTTGCCCGTCTGCCAGCAACTCTTCTGCCGCCCCTAGCAACCTGGCAATCCAAGCAAGCCCGACAGGTCCTGCGCCAACCAACGTCGATCTTCAGGGTGAACCACACCTAGTCTGGCTGTCTGGACCCCCCAACAAGCAAGTCAGTCATGGAAGTCTTCTAGGGTCCCTGGGTCCCTGGATCCCCTGGATTTCCTTCGCCGTGCCCGGCGCACGAACAGGCAACTGGTGGTGCTGGCTTACAAGAACGCGGGGAAATGCACATGGGTTTGGGCTGGCTGTCTGTTATCTCAGATTGTGCGGGTGCGGCGCCATGATTCGATTTGAAGCGAAGCACAGGAAGCAACATAGAGAGACATGGCATGGATCGTGCTTGACAGCTGTGGTCTGAGCAGAGACAATGACAGAATGCGACGCTTACAATCTCACTTGTTTACTCCATTTCGCGACGGATTGGCTACTCACAGACATGACTGCGACATTGACGAATGGCGCCGCACCATGTCATTGTTACGCGTCAACAAGTGCTGTATTGTTGCATAGTAGCGTGTCTGTTCAGCTAATCGCCTTGTATTTGACACACCACCAAAAGCTCAAAGCCTTCAAGAGCTGTGATGGACAGGTTGGAACTTTCGGCATTCGATTAGTTCGACTCCTCCCTGACTCATATTAAACCCTTGATTCGCGTGTGCAATAACAATATGTATGGTTGACAGATAACGGATGGTTCTTACAAGGAGTTCCCTGGGAAGTTTGCGATATGTGTTGCATGCTATTATCTGGTGTTAGTCGGGTCTCAGATATGCCGACCGTGTTTACGCGTAGAGCCGTGGCGTGAAGGTTATGTCTAATCACCACCAACACAAGCGTTCATATGATAACTCTTGACGGCCCAGTCTTTGATTTCGGAAAAAGACAACATATACGCATATGTGTATTTTTCCAATATTCACGAAATTGGCATCTGAGCTGTCCCCTAAGCGAGCCCTTTATACGTCGCAACCCGTGAAACGTTACCTTAAAAGCGACGGTTACCCTAGAACTATATGTTCTCACCCTTGTTGAAGCGTCTCGGTACTATTCACATACTCGAGCTTGGACATCTAAGAATATTGAAACAGTGTCCATCCAACATATTGAACGAGAATGATTCGAACTCAGGAGTTGATTAACAGTGTCAACGAGCATCATGCCATGCGGCGTCACACATCAGACACCAGTAAATTCACATAGCAACAACATTAACCATACCGTACGTTCTTGGTCTGATAGTGAGATGGTAGCGAAGCCAGCAAGGGCCATCACCGACTATTCTCGTCAGTGAATAAATGCAGCCAAAATAGTATGAAAACGACCCCAATTCATCCCCACTATTTCACATTTCAAACAATTCAAGGCAAGACAAAACCGCCATAAAAAATCAGCCAAAGATAAGTCTCAGATTCCCGTCTCACTTTGGACCCCTGAAGAACGCCCAACGCCCAACAGCAACTACTGCACAAAATCTCCATATCTGATAATCTACAAAATAACGATCATTGGCGTCGCCCGTCTCGATTCTCCATCCTGACCCAATCGAAGCCTCTCCTCAAGGACCTGGTCCCCACTGTAGCAAACCCAAACCCAGCCCGACCCAGCCCAGGCCAAGGCTAGAGCAATAGCAGTAGCAGTACGGTAACAGACTTGGTCTTGCAACACCGCCCTGCGGGAACGGGTAGCCCCTCATCGATACCTGGGTCGTCCATCCGTCACCGCAACAATCCAATCCCCTAACTCGGAATCAAGCCCCTCCACTTTCTAAGCCCGCCCTGACCCAACCTCACCTCTACTTGGCTCGGTTCAACGAGTAAGCTTCCTTCTTTTCCTCTCCTCCTTTTCTTCCTTCTTCCTACTCAACTCCAGCCTACTTACCTAACATTTGCTTTGTTAGGTAGCTTCTCGATAGCATTACCCTCAGCTTCTACCTTCACCCCGCCTCTTCTTCACCAACAGCTTCGCCCCGCTTGCCCACCATGGCTTCCCACGACGATGATACCATGCCCGAGGAGACTCAGGGCTACAAGCTCTCTCAGCCTAAGCAGAGTCTGGCCGAGTACCAGCAGATGGGTATGTGTATTCTCTCTCAAGCTTCGCGATATGCGCAATATATACCACTATGTTATGGCACTCTATGCCAACATAAAATGGGATGGTCTGATAAGCTTCTTTTTGCTCAAAGCTGCACGCTAGAGTTGCGGCTGCAGAGCTCCTGAAGCTTTAGCTATGCGACGGCGGTGTCTGCTGTGTAAACGTAGACTGAAGCTTTCTCCGTCTCCATGCTTACCGCCTTGCCGACCCGACTACCGTGGTTGTTATACATGCTAACTATTATCTTACAGACGCTGGCGATGAGTCTCTCCAGCGATACAAGGAGTCCCTTGGTCTCGGAGGTGGTACCGACATCTCTGACCCCAACGACCCCCGAGTCTGCATCATCCTCTCCTTGACCATGGACTCCCCCGGCCGTCCTCCCGTCACCATCGATCTCTCTACCCCTGGAAGCGAGACCACCCTCAAGGACAAGCCCTTCAACATCAAGGAGGGTGCCAAGTTCACCATGAGCGCCAAGTTCAAGGTTCAGCACGAGATTCTCAGCGGTCTTCACTACGTTCAGGTTGTTAAGCGAAAGGGTATCCGCGTCTCCAAGGACTCCGAGATGATTGGCAGCTACGCTCCCAGCACCGACAAGCAGCCCACTTATATCAAGAAGTGTAAGTTTCGCACCCGAACTGCTACCCAGAACCCAAGTACTGACAAAACTTTAGTCCAGGAGGAGGAGGCCCCCAGCGGCATGCTCGCTCGTGGCCACTACAACGCCATCTCTAGCTTCGTTGACGACGATAAGAAGAAGCATCTCGAGTTTGAGTGGAGTTTCGATATCGCCAAGGACTGGTAGATACCGGCGCCTTGATAGCACGGACCGACGACATAACTCAAAAATACATATCACAAGTCATGAGATAATGAGATACCTGAACATTTGGAGAGGAACATACACACGCACACAAAACTTCACATAAACTCAAAAGAAACCCCAATTCGGTTGGAGAAAGGCCTTGCTCTGTTTCTTGTCGCCTGCTTGTCGACGACGGGACGGTACCTGTGGCTAAATATAGAGCTTCGATACTGCAGGAGAATAAAAATGCCTATATACATCAAGTTCTATGCTATGCAACTCCATTGCCCAGGCCCGATTCGTAAATGTCTGCTTTTGAAGACATGGTATCATATTGCTGTGAATATCGTCAAGCCCGAGCGAAACACTCAGGGCGGTGTGTGTATGTATAAATGGGGTCTGGTTGTCTATAAGAAATAGTCTGGCAAGGCATTGCCGTCGGCAGACTTTTCGTTTCCTGGTTGAAGATCCTTGTGCACATCGTTCTCTGGAGCAGCTGCAAAAACGTTGAAGAAACGTTCACCGGTGTCGCTGACTTCGAGAACACTGGCCATATTTCCGCACCGATAACAGTAGTTTGGCGCACTCCAAACAGTGCTGAGACGATCATCGTAGAGAACCTGAAAGCCCTCTTGACAGAGCTGGTGAGCGCGCAGTATGTGCGACATATTGTTGACGGCCAGAAACTTTTTGACCACCTGTGCTCCAAACGTGTACCCCGCGCCGCGGGGTGACAGGGAAAATTCATCGCGCTCAGGATCGGGATCAGACCAGACGAGATCAGCCATAGGACCCTCGTGAGGAATCTCACGGAAACGGTCTATAATTTTAATTTGGTCGATCGAATGGATAGAGGGCGATAGACCTATTCAGCGTATCAGCACAGCCCTTTTGAAATAAGCTCAAACTATATTTACCGCCGTGGACGCAGAAGATTTGATCGTTGATCACAACGCTCAACGTCAAAAAGTCAAACATATCAGTAAAGTAGTGCCACACGTTGGCATTGCCATATTTGCGCGAACACTCGGTGTAGAAGCCATATGACTGCGTAACGCCGCGCGACTCGTGGTTTCCGCGGATTAGATGCACGCGATTAGGGTATCGTAGTTTCAAGCATACAAGCAACGATATTGTCTCGACACTGAACATGCCACGATCAACATAGTCTCCTGTTATAACCCATCGTGGTCAGCAAATGTCCACCTTTGTTTCTCTCGAGTCGTGAGTGGTTACCAAGGAACAGATAGTTGGTATCGGGGCAGTAGCCGCCGATGCGAAAGATCTCGATGAGATCGAAGAATTGGCCATGGATATCTCCGACGACAGTGATGGGCGCGCGAACGTGAACGACGTTGGACTCGCGCATAAGAAGCTCTTTCGTCTTGGCGCAGACGGCCTCGATAACTGACTCGGCCAGCAACTCCTTGTTGTATAAGCGCGAAATGCACTCATCGAGATCGACGGACGCTGATTGAGATACGTCAGCCTTGAGACCACTTCGATCTGGAAGGGCGCTTACAAGGTAGCCCAGGCATTGTGGAATATATAAGTCGATACGGTAAATGCCGAGTGAATTAAGGTGAGCGATACGGAGGGGTCGCTATTCAAGTGTATTCGTAAGGATCGAGAGGCGTGCGCTGGGGGATCGGTATCATTAAGAGTGTCGACGTCGAATTCGGCTCCTGGCGAGGATGATGTCTAGAGAAGAGCTCGGTGGTTGTACTAACATGATCAGGGCTCGATAGCTCGATTCACATAGGTGCGGGGCGAAGTCGGTTGAGGGTAGAGCGAGGGTATGTAGGGTCGAGGAATCTTTGAAAGCTGACAGAGCTATGATGGTAGAGATGTTGTGGAGGCTAGCCCGTCGCCGTGATTACATATGCAACATCTTGGTGGTGGTGGTGGTGATGGTGCTGCTGCTGCTTTTTTGAGCTGAGTGATGTTTTTGGCGCCTTGCTAGGTTAGTAGGTAGTCGTTGCTGCATGACAGTGCCTCGGCGGGAAAATGGCCCGGCCAACTCCCCCACACTGTAGCTACATCTTGAGAGCTTGAGACAAGCTCTGGTCTAAGTGAGGTTGAACAATAATGTTGGATTCAGGTAATCGAACATGCCCTTTTGTGACTTTGTTGTACGTATGTGTGATTTCTTCTTTTTGGATATGTGCACGTAATACATATGCTCCACTAAGCCTATGAAATGAACCAATTCTCCCTACAAGATAGACTGATGGACATACGAAAGGACTGATTGGATAGTGGTATTTCGTGTTGGCATATGATTGATTGTGATGATAACACACATTGTATCTACACCTATGGTGTTGGTATGAGATAGCGTTTGGAGGAAAGTTTGTTGAAACCTAGATATTGGAGTTTGCGTCAAATTAAGCTTACCGATACACAACGCATATGGTGAGTGGAGCTCGTTTACTTGACATTGGAGTTAATTTATAAAGAATTCATTTATCTATATAGCTTCATTAGCATTGTTGAATGCCTTATGGTAGTTTGCAGGTGCTAATTGTATGCAAATGCAGGGTCAGGAATGGGCCAAAGTTTAATTCATTGGACTTGCCTTGCTCTTTCTTTCTGGAGAAATGGCCCGTGCGCACGCGACAACCTCAGCACTGCCATCAACCAATGACTATCATCGCATCAATATTGCCTACTTCTTGATGATTTGTCTGAATTGAGCCTCATCGCCAATTCGAATCCAAGATTCCCATCGCAAACTCAATTCTCCTGCCCCTTCCCTCAATGGTCCCTGAATGAAGCCTCTCTGATAACCCCCAGAGCAGGTTCAGGGAGGGGGGTTTCGTATGTCGCGACTGCGCGCTGGCCACTGACAAGCTTGGGCTGAAGCATCCCCAAAAGCATCGTTATCGCTGCCTTATTCGACTATATCATCGCTTCGCATCGCTTCTTAGTCGTCCTGAAGCACCTTCTGTGAAACGTATCACGGTGTTACTCGACCCAGCCTCAGTCCGCTTGCTCAAACTTGTTCCGCTTCACCAGTGGTCCGCGCTTGAGCCTTCATCTCATCCTGCTGACCAAGTTGCTGTTGCATTGCCCTTCTTTGGCATCTCGCAAGCTCTATAGACCCTACAGATATTGTATAATCTTTATAGATTGTTCTATTCCAGGATAGTGTCCTGTTTGGGTTGAAGCTTCTCTTTGCACAGCTCATTTCACTTCACTTCGTCAGTCATGCCCAACACGGCTCCTGGCCAACCTCGGCCAGACGAGGCTCGATGCTATAACTGTGGTACTGCTGGCCATTGGGCCATAGCATGCCCCGAGCCTACGCGAGAAACCCCAGCGTAAGTGTCAATTCTCTTCAAATCCCATCGTGGACTTTGGTGCCTCGCAGGTTTTAACTTGATGATAGTGGTCTCGCAGCTTGGAGGAACTCCAATACTCCAGGACATGGCGGCAATAGGGATCATCACGGCGGTTCAAAGAAGTCGAAAGGGCCTATCATAACCAAATACGCACCTGCGCCTGTCCCAACACCGGCACCAGGTGTGGCTCGATATGGCCCGCCTCCAAATTATGGACCTCCGCCTGCGCCATATTCAGGAGGACCTCCCACTTATCCTCCTCATTACCCTCCTTACGGAACACCAGCATCTAGTTATGCACCTGGATACTCGCCTCCAGGCTATTCTAACCCGTATCCTCCACCTTCATATGGTGGTCCTCCCCCAGGTCTACCGGCGCATCCTCATAGACCACCGGGCACTTACAATTCACCCCCGCCACCTCAACCTCTGGGGCCATCATCGTACTCACGTCCTTACGGACATCCTCCGCCTCATCAAGATCATACAACGTACGCCCATCAACCTCATTATCCTTCTTACCCTCCGCCTGCTTCAGCACCATATGGGCATCATGCTCCACCGCCGTCATACCCACCTCCGTTCCCCCCTCATAGTGCACCACCTACATATGGACATCCGCCACCTCCTAGGCCTCCTATCCCATCTCCAGCGCCCCCGAAAGCATGGCCAAACCGAACATCTGGATCACCTCCTATGCCGCGTCAAAGTCCTGCCTCAACATTGTCTTTGCCCGCTTCGTTACCTCCAAAACCTTCTTTGCCTCCCAAACCTCCACAGCCTCACCAGCATGGACAGCCTAATAGGGGCCGCCGAGACTTTCCTGACCACTCTCGCGATCACCGGAACAAACGCAAGAATGATCGACATAATCGTAACAACGACAATCGACAGAAGAAGAATCAACACCCTCGACAAGAACAGAAACCACAAGATGGCAACAGTAAAAGGCCTGATCCCAAGGCAGCCAACCTCCCTAAACTGCCCCCGTCTCAAAAGCAAGAGCAAAAGATCTCTTCCATCTCACCTGCCAAGCAAAAGTCAAGTACACCTTCAGGGACACCTGAAGCTAAGAAGGCTCAAGTTGAAAGTCCTAGTATACCTGATTCATCACAGAGACGAGAACCAAAACCAAAACCAGAACTAGAAACAGTACCAGAACCAGAACCAGAACCTGAGGCTGAGCTAGAACCGGTACCGGTACCGGTAGAAGTGCCCGAGAAGGCCACCGAAGACGAGTGGGAATGGGAGAAAAAGACAATCCTTAAAGAGGCAGAACTCCATCATCCACCAGATGAGGTTGGCAAGCCGTTGCCTGCAGAATATAATGACGAGGTGCTTCTTCCTAGAAAATGGGATGCGAAATGCATCGAATCGGTCTACGTCCAAGCTGACAATATCGAGGAATATGTCAAACCGATACACGAGACACCGCATTGGCCAGACGTCGAATTCGACCCCGCGTTTGTACGGGATGGTAAGCTTCCTAACGGAGATCCCGTCTCTGAGCTCCCGCCGAGGGTCAATCAACGTGCTCGGAGTGAAAGGTCCGAAAGTGGGGAGGTTATCGAACAACACCCCAAACGAGGTCACTCAGATGACGATACTCCTGTTGAACGACCATTGAAGAGGCAAAGATCCCGGAGCTCTTCCAACGCGAGGCGCAGAGGATCACACGACACTTATTCGGGTTCATATGATACATACGAGCCCAAGAGACACAAACCACGTCGCGAAAGCTCCGAATATCGGTCAACGAATTTCCATAATGTCGATGACCATCGGCGATTAGACAGGCACCATCGGGATCGAGATCGGGAAAGAGATCGCGGTCGCAGCCGAAGCCGCAGCCGTAGCCGCAGCCGCAGTCGAAGCCGTGGTCGTAGGCGTAGTCGAAGTCGCAGTCGAACACCAGCCTCGAGAGACTCTTCGGTGGTGTCGGCTGCATCGTCAGGTCTGGATTCCTTAGAAGCCGAGTTGCTAGGACGAGACTCCAAGGCCAAAACACCTGAAGAGTCCCCGAGGCGGAAATCATCATTGTCAGGATTGAAACCCAAGCGTCGTCAGACGAAGCTCGATTCGGCCTATAGGTAAGCCACATGGTAATCTGTAAACAATTCCAGCTAACATCAGAACAGCCGTCGGTGGTAAACCAAGTGCATCACACCCTTGTGATGCTGTCCTTCTCAACCTTGACCGGTACTTGACCTTTTCTTTGTTTCACTCTCCAACTCGGAACCGCAACCTTCAAGTTGTACACGTTCCTGTACCTAGGCCAGGCACAATCCCTTGCATTTTCCTTTCATTTTACTTCAATTTGGGCCATGGTTCATCCATGTTCTTGGAATGGCGCTTAGGTTTCGGGTATTATTTTAACGATCATCATGACCAAGGTGCATGGCTGGCGTATATCATTCACGAGGTATGCGTGGATCGTTCTTAATTTGACTATTTTCATCCGTCCGCATTTGAGATCCCTTCTTGTCATTATACCGTCCCTTCGAACCTCTGCCACGCTGTGGGGATTTGAGACAGTTCACTCATAATAATCATGGCTTGTTGGTGCGCTATCGACCAACATTCTGTGCCTGGCCGTTCCTCTGCACCTCCCGACTTTGCACTCATCTCCACTATAGTGAATGTCTTGATGTTTAATTATTGCATTGTAGGTCAGCACTGAGAGGAATGTGGTCTGACAGGTTATATGTCTGTATGACCTTGTACCAATGCTCTTGGGTTCTATTCGGCAATGCAGTCTTGCAGTATAAATAGACGAAGTTCGGGGTATTTTGTAGGAACCATGGCGGGTAGGTAATTAGAGTATGCTTAGTAGTTACAGCATGCGGGCTTCACTAGAACCAATACCAATGTGTCAGGAACTGTTTATTACCGGCCATTTCCCAACATAGGATCAATTTATACGTTACTGTTCATATAGATTATTAGTGCTGGTCGACTGAAGAAGAAGGAAATAGCAATTGTTAGTGCTTCATCCTGGAGCCAGACTGAACTGACGTCTGGCCAAGTGAACACACATGAGCATGGCCGGTGACTGCAGGTATGTTCTCTATGGCCTCCTTACTAGCACTCTTTAACACACAGGTGTATAATTCCGAGTACATAAATTACATATGTTATGTATGCTCATACACGTGCATCTATGACGCTTCAGTCGTGCTGTTCAATTGGTTTAGAACTCCACATCAAACCTTTGATAGCCGCCAGACAACTGTTGGCAACTTACCTACCTTGCCAACCAACGGATCAACAAGTGTGCATCATCTTATCTTTACGACTAATCGAATGAGATTACTGAGCGTAATGTTATCTCCATCCACGATGTCGATCCTGAAGCTTTAAGGAAAGATCATACCTGCGGCCATGTACGAGGCCGTCCATCACCAACAAGGAATCCTCCTCCTCCGATCCCGTTAGCGAAGGGTTCGACCCCTTCCGAGACAAAGGGGAAAAGAATAATGCAGTTGGGGTATCACACCCACTTGCCCTTTTCCATCCCGTTTTCTGCTTCAAGCCTCGGGCCTCTATTGGCGACCGACGTGCCCTTGTACTTTTAAGGTACACAACGGTCTCAGATCTAACCCAGATAATACAAGGCAGGTATCTATGTAGATGAGGGGTATCACCATTGTGTGTATGCGCTGAGGAGAAAAGAGAAATCTTGGCTTTACTGCGGTGTAACCTTGATCTAACACGGAAGTCAGATTTGTCCTACACGTGTACTACACAAGTCATTCCATTCCTCTTCAACCTCGCTTCTTTCTGCTCAGACCTTGAAGATACGGAGTTGACGGGTTGACACGATACCCTAGGCGTAATCTCGCAGGAGGACGCCAAAAGCAGGTGGTCAGGTGTCTCGGCCGAGATTTCAAGCTCAAACCACTTTGGTCAAAGCCGCATGTTCTCTAACTAGTTCTTCTGGCCAGTGGAGCAACCGGTCTAGGACCCTTGAGATATCACGAACAGGGTTCTTTGTGATAGAGGGAGAGACTTGCGGGTAATTAATGGCAGGACAAAAGTGAAGTGAGTAGAATAGAATAGGTCAAGTGGCATTACAAAATCATCATCATCAAACTTCACGTAGTATAGATGGTGGGTCTGCTGATAAATCCCATGCCTGGAAAAAGCAGCTTGTTCAACTCGGTGAAGCCATCGTGAGATTTCGACTGGTCTAGAACCGGCATTTGCGAAGACAACCATCCCGACACCATACACCTCTATTCTCTTAGCAGTAAACTGTGAACAGCTGGCCAGAAAAACACGCGGCGTTCCTCTAAAGTCATTAGCTAATTCTTTGGTACTCCGAGCTTGCAACCGAATTGAACCCTAGGATAAAACACACGAGTCAACTTTTGCTCCGACGCTAAAAAACAATACACCACATTGTATATAGTCCGGAACCAGAAACACCCTGTAACCAAAGTATCATATCATTTTTAAACAATCAAGTTCTCGAAGCCCATCCCACGTAAATCATGTAGCCAGTTGACATTATCCGTGCCGCGTGTATCTTGCATCGCCCACGTTGCCTTGAGCATCTCAATTGCCGTGAACAGGTACCCCCACGGGCAAATCTGCCAAATGGACAACAACCGGGACAGGGTCCATGTGCGTCTTTCAGGGTCTCGTGTCTCAGCCCCTGCAACAAATGTTGGCCACGAGGAGGCCTTGAAGTATGGGTCGTTCTCGTCAATTAGAGCTAAATTGCTCAAAACGTCTTGAAGCAGAAAATCGGTATCAATAGACCGCAACGACCGAACTAGTGGTAGCGCCTGGAGGATGTACAAGCATGCCGCTGACCGGTGTGCTGCGGCCAAACGCACTCGACTGTTGAGGTCCTGGATGAGATTATGTTGCCGCAAGTAGTCCGCCCAGGCCGGGATATCGACAGCAAGAGCTTCGTCTATCAAGGCGAGTGCCTTGTCTGCAGCCCCCACAGATTGATCAGTCCAGGGAACTTCGTGAGACAGCTCGGAAGCGGAAAGGATTATGTTGAGAATCTCTGGAGGGCAGGACAAGTAACTTGTCAGTTCCACCCGTTTCATAACAGGTAGAAACTGAAAAGCTTGTCGTGCAACCCTTGCAGCGAGCCCTCCCGAAGTCAACGTCGAGCCGAGAATGTTGTAGCTATAAAAACGTCAGTATCCACTATACGCGGCAGCCGAATTGCACTTACATGAAGCTGTCAGTAATGACCCGGTCCCGCAACATTCTACTAGAAGCGTCGGGGTTACTATCCGGGTTAAGAAGTGCCATAATACTGGTAGCGCCTTCGAGGTGGGCCCTCCAGCTCTGATTATCCGATTTGTCCAGATCAATCAAATCAAACTTGATGAAAAAATGCATAGCAGCCAGTGCCACCTCACTACCCGCCGGGTCAAGGGTATCGAGCACCTCTCTAAGGTGGCGCATAGCCTTTTGCTTGGCCGTCAGGGCATCGATGAGCGCTTGGTGAGTTACAAGATCCTTTGAGCGCAGCACAGAGAGATAGTCGCCGGGATTGGGGATGCCAGTGGGGATCTTGGTGACGCGGCGAAACACATTGGACCAGTGGATAGCTGAAGTCGCAATAAGAACTTGAAAAAGAAGCGGGTGCTTCCGTGTCAAGGGTATCAGCTCGCGGAATGGATTGCTCTCAGGTGTGTCTCGGACCACGAGATCCTTGCAAACGCTTTCGGAGACTGGGACTCGCATTAGTATCGATTAAGGTAAGGACTAGAGCCAAGACATACAATGCGCTAGGTAGAATCGCGATGTGCGGTCAAGATCCTGGAACAATGGATCTGTAAGTGCAGCCGGAGAAGGCCAAGGCATATTGCCGTCGCTCGTAGACGCAGATTCGTCATTTCGTGGGGTCGGCTGCTGCTGATGTCGCTTCAACTCCTCTGCCTCTTGGGCAGCCTGCTGTGCTTGCTGAACCAAGCGCGCCAGCGGGTGCTGGTCGCTATAGTCGGGTTGAGGCTGGGGTCTCAGGCGGTCGTGGTGGTGACCTTGACCGGGCTGATGATAATGTCCCGGGGGCGAGGTAGAGGCGGAAGAATCATTGTCGTCGGGTAGCCTCCGGCCTGGAGCCGGATTGACATTGCCGTGAGAGTCAATGCCTTGAGTCCAGACGAAAACCTTGCCATACCCGAGGCATTCCTGCCCCGAGACCGCACATTTGTGGCATGTCGGCCATGAGCGGTCGCAGCGCAGGCGTCGGCGACGGCAGTTGTGACACGGTTTGGTGTTGCTTGGCGGCATGCGCCGGGTGCTGACAGAGCAGCTTGACAGGTCTGGTGCTGGTGTTTTGCCCTAGGATTTCACTAGGTCCAGGTCGTGCTCGAGCTCTCTTGTGGCGGGCGAGACAGCGGTTTGGATGTGACGAGCGAGTCGTTACAGAAGGTTCATGATGGACTGAGACAAAGAGATTTGTAACAAGGTGCACGACGTACGAGCGTGAGGCGGGGGAGGCAAGACAGACAAGTCTGGTAGTATGTAGTAAGGTAGGTATGTATGCAATGACGATGATGAATCAAAAAAGAGGTTGTGACGGAAGAGAAAAGTAATGGATGGAGGAGATGGAATGTAGAGATAGGTACCTTAAAGCTAAGGTACAGGTGCGGTATAGTACAAGTAGACTTGGAAGGTGGGAGGAAAGATGATGGAGGGGTAAATGGAATGAGGTGCGAGCCTCGCGCTCTCTATACTTACTCCGTACTCGGTAGGAAGAGACCAGTCTAAAGAAGCGGTAGGTACCGTTTCTTACGACTGTAGGTACTAATTGAAACAGTCCATTAGAGAGCAGCAGCAGCAGCAGCAGCAACAACAACAAAGACAACTACTGCTACTCCTTGCCCGGCCTCCTCCTAGTACCCCTACCAGGGCAATGGAGAAGCACGCAATGGTGAGAAATAGACCAAATCCAGATCGAGCCTCGTCTCGCTATGGAACATTCTATGGATGAACTGGAGACAGAGCCTAGTTAGTTCAAGAAGGATGCTGGCAGGCTGGCTAGATGCACCCGTGAGAAGAACCAGGATCTTGCAGACGGGAGGCACAGTACGATACAGCCCCCAGTAAGGTATAGCGTACAGTGCTGGAGGAGATCTCATGACTCGGTTCCAATCAGAAGCGACAGCAGTGAGTATGTAAATTGTATAAGTCACCCCCATAGCAGATTGCAGCATATACCCCCAATGATGAATCCTTTGCTCGCCTCGCCTTTCCCTCTCCCCTTCTCCCCTTGTCTCCCTCTTCTCTTTCTCAACTCTAGTCCTAATGGGTAGCAAAGCAAAGGCCAAGCCCCACGTTCATCTAGCCCAATCCCCCGACTAAAGCCGATACCAACGCTCCCCGAAAGGGTAAGGAAACGACATATCGTGCAGCCAAACCTTTGGGACCTGCATCATGGGTCTTCCATTACAGTCGGCAGAAAGCTTGTCGTCTATGGGTCTTGATGGGACCGTCCAGCCAGAATTGACACAACGGCCCAATTGGGAAATCAGCTGTCTTTCGAAGCCTTGTTCTTCTTCCTTTTCTCTTCTTCCACGTCCTTGTTTTTTTTTTCTTCCGTCATGAGGGGAACCCTGATACATATTTTTTTCTTCTATGCGTTGGAGATCGTGATGGATCCCTTCCCACCTTAACTACCACGGAGCTTATGAACCGTCATGGCACTTCACTGCACACACTGCCTTTGCTATGATCCTCATGCAGCCTTGACTAGTAATTTTTCTACCGCGGAAATATCTGTTACAGGGTGTTGATTTTGACATGACTCCTTCACTCCGACTGCAACATTAGCCTCTTGACTAACATAGACCATGAGAACCGACCATTGCTATTACTATCACTTAGTCATGATGCTAAAAAATCATCTTGGCATCTCCGGTCTGGCCCTAACCGAGATCCAGTTAACTATGCTCTCCAACCATCTCCAACTAACTCAAGTGGCAGGTTGGTGAACTAGTCAGGGTTTATTTTGAGAGAGGCCAAGGTTTCTCCTCATGAGGCTCCTCCCACCTTTTCAGCAACTCCACCAAGAGACTATCTTGATGGACCCTTCGTGATAGTAGTCAAATTCTTTCACCTTGCTCACCGTACTTGTTTCCCCTCCGTAATCTATTCAATGGGTCAAATTACGAGACTTGGAAGGGATATGCTTACCATGGTGTGATTTGACTGAGCGGTGGCTTCCTGTGAACCCTGAGCTAGAACACATGTTCTGGCCACTCTCGCTTGGACCGTCGTTGATCCAACTCAAGCCCACTCAGCATAGTACATATCATGCCGGTCCCCTAGCCGGTGTATGAGTCCACCATCTGGGGCGATAGGGCGACTCCGAGACTGAGAAAGCGGAGCACAAGACAATACCGACTGGCACAAGGAAATAGCAACGATAATTCAAGCAACGCTCATAAATTCTGGCTTTTCATATCTCGTTCTGATCTCTGCCTTGCGGCATCTCTAATATCGGTGGTGCCGTGCTGAGCTGTCAGCTAGCGCGAGTGTTGTGTCTGGGCACTCATTCTCTGGCTGGCTGACAACTCTCAAGGCTACATTATTTTTCATCATGGCTGCTTGGACTATCGTGTCCGCTTGCCATTGGCATTTTCAGACCCAAGTTTAAGGTCTCCCACTCATCACTGTCTCGAAGCTACCCCCTCTCAGCTGGACTTTTGAGTTCCGACACGTTTTGCACTCGGTTGCCTGAGAGCATCATCGTCAGCGTTTATGACGTTGTCATCTGCTCGCTGGCCATGTTGTGAAGGCTGTTGACTGGTCAGTATACGCAGGGAATAAACATCACTGAGAAGGACTCACCTGATGTCTTCACGTTCATCAGAGTCAGGTGGACCATTTGTAGGTCCAGAGCTGACGACAACATTGGCACCCTCATCACCGCCGGCCTTGATCTCTGTCAAGGCTGCCTTGGCCTTTCGTTTGCCGTTTCGGAGATCGCTCAGGTGCTCGAAATATCCTTCTGGGACGTCTGTGACGTAGCGACCACAGAAAACACCGACTTCGAAGTCCTCAACCTTGCTTTCGGTTTCGGCAGCCTCCATGCAAGCAGCCTTCAAACCGTCCTTACCGTCGAGGTCCTGGAAGATGACCTCGTCAGCACCGATGTAATCGGCAATTTCTTGAGTTGTTCGGCCATGGGCAACCAGGTCTTTTGGAGTGTTAGCAAGGGCAATTTGAGCAACGGGTCACATCAGTTCCTACCAATTGGGTCCGCAAGATCGATACCATACTTGGAAATTGTTAGTATCATTCTCAAGTAAAGTAATTTAATCAAACTTACAATGTGAGGGTGCATGCATTCGGGAGAGGCTGAAACAAAGATGACCTTGACGGCACCAGCATCCCTAGCCATCTGGACAATTTGTCGTGATGTAGCTAATCTCAAGTCAGTATTACGTACGTGTGGCTTACACAATGTTTTGCTTACTTCCACGGACAACACTGTCATCCACTATAATCAAGTTCTTGCCGCGGAATTCTGAGTCGATGGGTGAAAGCTTTCGGCGGACACTCTTCATTCGGAGAGCTTGGTTGGGGAGAATGAAAGTTCGTTGCACGTATCGGTTCTTGATAAGAGCAGTCACATATGGCTTGCCAAGCTTTTCAGCAAGAGTAGCAGCGGCAATGTTACTTGTCTGTGAAGAGTTAGTTACCGCGGAAAGGAGGGTTAGTATACAATGCGGCGTGTCGTACCTCAGGAACGGGAATAACTAGAAAACGTGTTAGTATAGTTCCAGGTAGGCGGCGTGTGAATACCACATACCAGCATCGATCTCCTCAACTGCCTTGTCACCAAGAACCGCACGAATCTTCTTGGCCAGCTTCTCTCCCATGTTTTGTCGGCTGCGGTAGACGGAGATACCGTCCATGGTCGAGTCGGGGCGAGCAACGTAAACGAACTCGAAGCAATCGGGGGTGTAGGGTCGGTCGTTGATGATCTGGCGGAACTTGGGAGCACAGCCCTTTTGCAAAAAGCAGGCCTGTCCGGGAAGAATGTCGATGATATCCTCGAAGCCGAGCTGCTTGAGGACAACAGATTCGGAAGCAACCATGTAATCCTTGGTGCCGGAGAGAGTAGCGGAGGGTCGGGATCCAATGCAAAGGGGTCGAATACCGTTGGCGTCACTATTTCCAATTAGACACGAGACACACATTGAGTCATTGGCATAACCCACCGGAAAGCCAGGATACCGAAACCAGCGATCATGGCAGTACAGGCAAAAGCGCCCTGGCACTTGGAGTACACATCGCTCAGAGCAGTGAAGATATCTTCAGAGTTGGCGCGAGTCTTGCCGAGCTGCTGAAGTCCGTGTGCGAAGATGTTGAGACTATTGGTACAAATCAGTCACTGTGGTTCGAATAATTGCTAGTTGCGATTACGCACAGGAGCTCCGAGTCGGAATCGGAGTTGACATGTCGGTGTGCTTCTTCGTCTAGGAATTTGCGAAGGTATTCGGTGTTGACGAGGTTGCCGTTGACGCTCATGGAGATTCCGAATGGCGCATTGACGTAGAAAGGTTGGGCCTCGGATCTGTGAAGCGCGGTTAGTTGTGCAAATGGAATATTTGCAGTGTCACATACGCAGAAGCGGTGCCCATGGTAGGGTAGCGGACGTGTCCCAGGCCTTTGGAGAGTCAGTCTCTGTATCATCTGTGTGTCGCATTGCCATCCGTATTCATACCCATGTATCCGGGCAGATGCTCGAGTCGTCGGCCATCAGAAAAGACCTTGCTGGCCATTCCCAAGCCCTTGCACTGGGAGACTCTTCCTCCCTGGCAAACAGCAATACCTGCAGCATCTTGTCCTCGCTGTACCTAGTATCAGCATTCGTTCCCTGGAGATTCGAGATTCGGCATTCGATTATGTTTCCGATCGGTGACTAACATGTTGGAGGTAATACAAAGATTCGTGCAAATCGATAGCAGCCGAAGTGGCTTCCTGGTCACCCAGCTGTATAGACAGTCAGCATTTATTTACTTGTAATGTATCACTCTTTTTTTTGTTTGCTCTTTTGGTAGCACTTCCGTCCCAAGTCCGAGCACGGGCAAGGGTCTCACTGAGCGCGGGGGAGGGGCAATAGAAAGAGCAGGACTCAAGACTGACCAAAATACCCGAAACACCACACATGTTGAATATCGTGTCACGTCGCGGTCGTGGAGAGGTTGAAGAAGGGAATAATTGAGCGTCTTTACACTCAGTCTAAAATTTGACTTGTACCAGAATGTGTAACCTTTTGGAAAAATTTTCCTCACTGACCGACGATATCGGTCATTTTTTTGTTACCACAAATCCTGTTCAGGCGGGGTATTGGTCAAGGCGGGCCGGAGAATGATCCGCAGTGGGTGGGCTCCCCCAAATGTGCCTTGCTTTAGTGGACCTCCATTTAAATCAGTGGCTTTTGCCAAGTGAAACCCATCAAATTTCGATTTTGGGTATTTGTTTGACTCTTTTCTGCTCTGATATCAGCATCACGAGTCAGTGACGGCTATCTAATATTGCTTTCTACTTGATCGATATTGATCAGGATATAAGGGTTCCAATGAATGGTTGATTGGTATGTGTTACGACAGCCAATGGCAACACATAATGGTCAATATGTATAAGTGAAAGTCCCAAGTACAAGTTCCGGTGGTATATCTGCCCAGTAGTAGATAACGAATTATGCCCAAAAGACGTTCAGATATCTAGATACAGGGTTGTTAATACCGCATTGGCATATTTTTCACGTCAACTGACTACTTTCGTGTTGCATGCACTAGCACATGTCCGCGAATCAAACTTTATCGATAGAAGCATTGTCTTTGAACTTGCTCGGCTGCAAACATGGAGGTGGATATCTTTAACAATCAGCCATTCATTTTTCCAGGTACCAATTTTTACATTTCAACTTTGAAGTATACTGGGAGCTGCGCAATACTGTTTTGCATACGGCAAAATCATAACCGAATGAAAATAAAAGGTTCAGTGGACTGTGCAAAAAGTGTCTGTCACCTGTTGAAAGCACAGATGTCAAAGCGAAGAGGGTATAGTACGGTGAAGAGCCCACATGACTGGGATTGCGGAAAACTTCAATATGCCGAGTCAACACCAAAGTATGTATTGTATTGACTAAAGGGAAACTTTCATGTTATAAATTCCGAACAGTTTCGAAATTACTCTTTTGTGATGGCAATACAACGATCACGGAGTGAACAATGTTGATGCATATATGTAGTAGGGTATAGTACAATGACGAGGCAAGATAACCATATGTATTCATTTCTTGTTTAACATTTATATTGCTGTCTTCAACGGATGCTGTGAAAGTCAAACTGAAAAGGCTCCAGTGATATGACATCAAGGGACAAGGCCAACGTAATACAACTGGCTGGCCAGTGCATAGCCGATTGTATGACGCAATGTATATCTGCCAAGCATAACAGAGACACGCCCTGACTTTACTTTGCCTGTATCAATTCCAACTCTGCAAGGGCAGCATTGTCGTCTCTGTTCGACACGACGTTGAGTATATGAGCTCCAATCTTCCAGAACCCTTCAACAATTAAGGAATCACCTTACAAGCCCCGTTGGCTCAGTGGTAAAGCGTATCACTAGTAATGATAAGATCACTGGTTCGATTCCAGTACGGGGCACGTGATTAATTAGATCTTCTTTTTGAAGCTTTGGTGCTTTGCTGGTCACGATAATACTTTATGGTGTTGCGGAGTTGCTTTTTTTTGTTGTTGCTTGGTTTGATCTTTGCACGTGGCAATGCGGGAGCACCCGCGCCATATGAATCCCAATCGGCACAGCAGTGCAAACTCCCGTCTGGTAACATTTCAGCCACATATGTGCAGATACTTTGTCCTGTTCGCAGCTAATTCTGATCATGCAGCCCTATGCATATACAAAACAGAAGCTCTTTAATCACTGTTAATCTATCTGTCTTTAGAATCGCAGAAAGTTCAAGCTGCATGCCTTAGACATGAAATCGTATTGTCCTTTTCTTTATCTTATATCTGGCTTAGAGATAGCAGAACCTTCAGGGCTCAAGCTCAAGCTCTATAAAGTAAATAGCCTAATAAGTTCGTGCTACATTAGAACTGAGCCTTGTCGTTAAAGGAGATCAGGGAGATTGATGCAAGAAGGGCCCTGCCGCATACCTGACGTCACCCCGCATTAAACCTTAAATCAATTAAGCGAGCGCGCCGTCCCGCTTTAGAACTGTTGCATATGACAATGGGTCTTCAACGAGAATTGATAATTAACAATTTACAAACATAGCACGCTGATCCTAAAAAAGTGTATTTATATCTTCATCATTCACAAAATAGCTTAAACTTTCCAGTATACATTCAGATCCAAAATAGTCTACATAATCAAATATCCATCATAAAATACACACCCTGCCTTATTCTAACCTAGAATTGTTTTGTGTCCTCTGCAACCTTTGATGGCTCCCCTGTCGCATTCTCCTCGTCATAAGAAGGGCTTCTCGAATTATAAGCCAATCGGAGGTCGTCAATCTCATCGCCAACTTCCATCCAGCGGTCGCTGGTCGCAGGTACTGGCGAAAGTTTGCACAGAGTATAGTAGACAAGCATGGATACACCAAAGCCGCAGAAGTAGTTGAGCTGGTAGACGTGAACGGCACCAATAGGAACGTTCTTTGCGCCAACTGCATCCGCGAAACCAACGACGTTGATAACGATTCCACAGATGTATGCAGCATAACCGCGCCAGTTGAAGCCAGCGGTGTAGTAGTATGGGCCCTCCTTGCGAGCATCGTAGAGCTCCTTCGCATCAAGGTACCCCTTACGAATGATGTAGTAGTCGCAAATCATAACACCAGCGATAGAGCTCAGGAAGACGCTGTAGGCCGAGAGATATGTCGTGAACTGGTTGCTGTCCTTAAGAAGCTGCCAGGGGCAGATCACAAGGCCCAGACAGGCACAAATATAACTTCCACGTCGGATATTAATCCAACGAGGAAGAAGGGCAGACATGTCGGTCCCACATGACACACTATTGGCCGAAATATTGGTGCCCAACTGAGCTAGTGTAAATGACGATGCAATGAAGAAGACACCGAAGCGTTCAGCAGAATTTCCGTCGTTGATGAACTCGTCAAGCAAGTCAAGTGGGTTCCAAATAGCCTTTCCATATAGGGTAGTAGAAGCAGAAGAGACGATAATTCCGATAAAAGAGGTAATAGCAAAGCCGAAAGGGATGGTGATTAGCTGTGACCATAAGGCGTCTTTGGGCTTCTGTGCGAATCGGGAGAAATCGCTGGCGTTGACGATAAGTGTGGCAAAGTTGGAAATCGATGACATAATACCCTTTACAATTTCCCAAGCCAGATCGCCGCCGTGAACAGTGTTGGGCTGCCTAATGATGGGACCAATGCCACCAGCACGCGAGATAGTCCAGGCGAGGAAAGTGATTCCGGCAACGGGAACAACGTAGGCCTTGGCTGTGAATAGGTGTCGGATTTGGTGAACAGGGAACCAAAGTGCTGGCAAAGAGCAAATCCAGAAGATCATGAACGAAGCAAAGTGAGCGGTGTCCGTACCAGCATCTTCGCTGAACGAGTTGGGGACGTTTTCCCATGACTTCCAGATGGATCGAATCATGAGATAAACACAGTTTCCACCAATGTAGGCTTGAACTCCATACCAGACGCAAGCTATTCATGTTAATAACGGGTCGCATAGGTAGTTAGGGAAGGGGCTAAGACATACCCATAGCAGCACGGTTCAAAACGGGCCACAAGGCACCCCATATACCAAAAGAGCTTCTGTTGATAACGGGGAAACTGACGTGGTAGACGGCACCAGGTCGCGCATTGATGACGACAAAAATACCAGTAATACTGTAACCGATCCAGACACAAAGCCAGGCCTGCCACCATGAAAGTCCGTTGACGATCATGGCTGACGAGATCATCCAAGTGTTGATGTTGAAAGAATCGGCGATCCAGAAACCGACAAAGTTCCAAGGACCCCATTGTCGGCGCTCCTTCTCGACAGGTTTGAGATCATGGTTCGTAAGCTGTGAAAGAGTTCAGTACAGATCCGTCTTGCAGGTCGCGTTGCATTGTGTGCCCTGGCGTCAGGGATGATAAAGCATGTGCGGTCTTCATACCATAAGCTGTGTAGTCGTCAAGCCAGGTTCAGACTCGACGGCGACCTTGCCGGCGAAGGTTTTAAATCTCGATCTGGTTTCCATGGTGTCGATGTGTGGTGGGAGTAAAACGGTGTGATGTAATGATGAAGAGAAATAAAAGTCAAAGAAGCTTCAATAGCAACTTTGAGAGTAATTGACTTTTCTGTATCGCAACTCCAAGACGAGACGAGGGGTTATGACGTGCAGGTGACAGTGATGTAGGGCTGGCAGACTGGGATTAAATCCAAGTAGGAGCAGAAAATGATAATATGATGGCATTTTTGCCTAAAAGTGATAGAGGGACTGATTGAGAAGGAAGGACTGGATCTTCTCCACCTCGTTCTTCTTGTCTTGGAAAACGCGGTTGTCGAGGGTGACGGGCAAGCTTGGTATTTATGGTTTGATGATTGAGATTGAGATTGGGTCCCCCTCCATCCAACTTGATGCGAGGTTCATGTCTGCCCATCTGCCCACTGCCCACTGTAATGCAGGCAGATATGCAGGTAGGTTATCAGCCATCAGCAGCCACTATCAGCTCGATCGCCATCCCCAGACCCAGACCCGACCGTTGGTCGCTACTGTAGATAACTAGCCGGCAATACTAGGATACTCGCCGGCGGCCACATTGACTGTGGTTGGTCTAGCTGAACAGCTAAAGTGCTTTGCATTTCCGGTAGTTGAAACGTTGTTTTTTTGTTTTATCTCATGTGCAATTGACTTTGGCATCTCGTTTTCCAGACAACAATCACCATAGAGGATATCCCAACGATCTTAGGTAATTCCCACGTAAAGCTACCTCGACATGATTCATTCATCGACATCTCGTCAAGCTTGCCAAGGTACGTATGCGCCTCTATCGGCACGGAAGCGCAACAAATATTGCGGAGAGGTGAGTCGAGGTACAAGGGACCCAGGTCGTGTTTTAGTGGGTGCCCCCACATGCGAGACTCTAAAATCCATGGAGAAAATGCTTGGTATCGCTGTATGAGTGGTTGCTACAGCGTCTTTGGACTTGTGTTGACGTAGACGGTAAGACAGTTTCTTGACATCTTCTGTTCTGGGTAGAATGATCTACAATTGTCTTACAGTAGTATGCAATCTGGCAATCTGTAAAACTGTAAAACTGTAGCAATGGAAAAGTAGAGAGGTACCAAGACATGGCCATCGCATAGGTTCGGCTTGGTAAAAAATGGCATGCAGATGCTATCAGAGCCAGCCATGCCACAAGAGGGGCAATTACCCCAGGCGGATATAAACGAGGACACGCAATTGGCCAGTGACACTTCCTTATCACTGTGACGATGCGACTGAGATACCGGTACTTACACCCCGACCAGATTGGGCTTAGTTGTGAGCTGTAGAATAAATTCCATTACTCGATCTCATCGAGTCAACCCTTGGTCCCAGACCCAGATTCCCTCTTACTGGGAGCTATCTGCCCTATCATGTCTATCAGCGAACTGCATCTCTAATTCAGTAGTCAATGAAACATTATCTCGTTGTCAACGGCCCAAGTAATTGTATTTCGGTCCTTACCCGAAACTCTGTCGCCTGATCTCGTGAGACCCCTCTCAATCTAGAGCTCCATTGCATCGCATTTTTCTGCTTGATATGGATCGTATCGGCATTGTAGTCCCGTCCTCAAAACCCCTACTGGACCCCCCGTTGCAGCAAGTCGCGATGATTTTCGGCTGCAACACAACTTGGCCGTTTTTCCACTGCTCACACATCCAACCTTCCTGAAACGATTATTTGTTAAATGCCGAATACTACTCCAATATTGTCCACCAGTGTGTCATGATAATACTGTACTCGACTGTCATCAGCGTAAGCAACTGCAGGTGTCATGTCGGTATTTCCGTGGAAGCTCAAATAGCACCGAGAACATCATGGCACTGAAACAGATCTGCCAAAACTTTTGGGCCCGTGCTCGGCTAGGGACTTTCCTTACTAGGAAAGCAAAAGACGCCAGCCTGTCGGTCCGTGGGTGTGATGCTTACAGCTGTTGCATTGGGGTCTATACGAACCACAATAGGTCGTGCGTGATGGGTGTAGCTATGACTTGATGAATCCACACAAATTTGTCACAGTAGATGCAAAGAACCCTTCACAATGCGGCGGTGTATATAAAATCCATACAAAAATAGAATTGATCATACGTCTGGTCGTGTCGGTCCGCATTCTCTACTCGGTGGATATGGCATTGAAGACAGCCTCATACGAGTTGATGGGTTTTCGCGGCAAAACGAGGTAAAATCCCGAGTTCACGATATAAACCTGTGGTTTTGAGCATAGCTTCGTAGAGTTATAAAACTATCGTATTCAATCGTACAGGAATGAGACTATCCAATGCCAACCTCGAGATGAACTTTGAATGGAGCAATGCCTAGTATCTGTTGTAGTTAGACACTCAATAGTTCATCTACACAAACCTTGAGATAAGCTGCTTTAGGGTAAGCAGTTTCGCACTTGGGTTGCTTCGTCTATTCATCTTTGATATATGGCTGTATGGATATGGTCCCAGGTGAAGATGTATATGTCCCATATCTACGGTGCAAATTCATAGAATGCGAGAACAATGCCTCGGACTAGGTCAACTAATAGAGAAGGATACAGAAAGTTATCAGGCTGGACATAGTTTTAGACAAGCTTAAATCCATGTATGATGGAGCTATTGTGATTGGCCGCTTTCAACATGAAAGTCAGTCAAGGTTAACCTCTCAATACGATAGATAGAAAGAACAATAAACGTCGTAGTATATCAGTGATTTTTGACTATCTTTTGAGGCTCGACTAGCGTTATTGTCTAACAAAGTAATTGTTCGAAGTGAGAAAAGGGGTCCAGATAAAAGCATGAAAACACGTGAAACAATGCCCCGCGGTCGAGGAAGGGAAAACACTTGCACAACAGCAACGAGTATTTCCTACTAAGTGATTGCAACCTGTACTGTACAGTACTAATCTTGCTACTAACAATCAAAGAAGCATCTCTGTAAAAGAAATATAATTTGGGCATTTAAATCTAATCAAAAGAGCAAATCATCAGCTTCAGTATCAACTTTGAATCCTAGCTTAATAAATACCTTCCTTGGCTTCCAGGTTGCTATTCCTTGAGGCCCGCTTTTTGTTTGTCTCCCCCACCATCGTCACCAATTCCGCTTCTTTCTCCCCGCCAACCTCAACTTTTTCATCACATCCAATCCTAAACACAACAAGTCCTCGATCTGCAATCATGGAGGACCAGTTGGTGCAGCTTCTTTCCAATACCCAACTGCCAGACCAGGGTCCCAGGCAACAGGCCGAAATCGAGCTCAAGCGCGCGCGAACGAATCCCGCCTTTCCGCTGTCCCTCGCCAACATCGCTGCCCATACCTCGATTGAAACAAACATCCGTCAGTCTGCGCTTTCCAACCTGCGACTCTTCATCGAGAACAACTGGAGCAACGATGAGCTTGACGATGAGCCTCAAATCCCCATCTCCGATGAGGTCAGGGGTCAGCTCAAGCAGGTTCTGCTCGACTTGGTCTTGAGCCAGGAGGAGGACCGCAAAGTCAAGATCTCTGCTAGCTACGCAGTTGGAAAGATTGCCGTCCACGACTTTCCCGACCAGTGGCCTAACATGCTTCCTGCCGTCCTTTCCGTCATCCCAGCTGGCACCGACGCCCAGCTCCACGGTGCCTTGAGATTGCTCAACGACATAATCGAAGAGAGTTTGAGCGAGGACCAGTTCTTTTCCATGGCCCAGGATATTGCCAAGGCCCTCTCCGAAGTCGCTTTCAACGAGAGCCGAAAGCCTATGCAACGAGCCCTCGCCATCTCAATCCTCCGAGGATGCTTCGATCTTCTTAACATGATCAGAGAGGACCACGCCAAGGAGGTCCGCGCATTTGCCGACGGCCTCATTCAGCAATGGAACCCCTTCTTCATTACTGTCATGAAGAGTCCCCTCCCCGAAGCCAACCTCGATAACGGTACCCAGCCCGAAACCTGGAGCAACATCATCGCACTCAAGCTCCAGGTCGTGAAGACGCTCATTAGAATTAGACGTGTCTTCCCCAACCTTCTCCTCCCCCAGAGCACTATCTTTTTCAGCGCGGTTTGGGAGGAGCTTTCCACCTTGCAAGCACCTCACGAACAGCTTTACATCAAGCAGGATGCCCAGGGACGACTCGAGGACTCCGACAACCTCCCATACACTTTGGATTTCCTTATCCTGGAGGAGCTAGACTTCCTGAACCAGTGCTTCCGGGCTCCACCGGTGCAGGCCGAACTCGAGGGTCATCTCAACGCTCATCCCTCTGCGTCGCAGGTTCCCTGGATGAAGGAGATCATGAACATGCTAATCGGCTACTCTCGTGTCACTAGGGAAGAGGAGGACCTGTGGGACATTGACTGCTCCCTGTACCTTGCTGAGGAGACTTCAGTCACTGCAAACTACACTGCACGAACTGCAGCTGGTGATCTGTTGATCAAGATGGGCGAATGGTTCGATCAAAAGGCCATAGAAGGCCTGTTTGGGCAGACACAACCACTTTTTGCCAATGGAGGCTCCGATTGGCGTAACCAGGAGGCAGCACTCTACCTTTTTGTTATGCTGGTCAGCGACTTCCAAGACATGGACAAGCCAATCCCCGAGGAAGTTGCCCACGCCTATCTTGTACTGGTCGACTACGCCATCAACCGAGCCGACGAGCCCCTTCTCCGAGCCAGAGGTTACCTCGTTGCTGGCATTCTTTGCCGATCTTACCAGACTCCCGCCGAGCTTCTGGATCGCATGATTACATCGATTAATCAGGAAGAGTCCGAGGTTGTCCAAGTTGCCTGTATCAAGGCCCTTGAGGGTTTGATCAATGCTGGTCAAGTGCCCTCTAACAGACAGGTTCCCATCATCAATGCTATCCAAAGCTACATGAACGGCAAGGACCCCAGTGATATGGAAGATGCGGATGAGCTTCTCGTTACGCTCTCCGAGTCTCTCCGCGCTGCTATCACATTGGACACTCGCATTGCCCTCTCCAACGAAGTGCAGTCCGTCGATCTTCTCTTCATGCTTGCCAAGCTTGGCGCTAGCAACTTCCAGGTCACAATGTTGATTTCCGAGGGCCTTGAGGATATCGTTACTGCTCTTTCGGATACCGAGTCTTACACTGCCCTTTGCGGAAAGCTTCTGCCCACCTTGACCGGTGCCTTTGACGTCGCCAACCTCACTGAGGATAATCCTCTGGTTACAGTAAGCCATTATATCAAACCGACTTGGAGCTAGACTAACAGTTTTTAGGTCGCCATCGAGCTGCTGGCTATACTTGCTGAGAACGGACCTGAGCCGCTACCTGCGGGCTTTGTTGCAGCTACTCTCCCCAAGTTGAACCGTCTTCTTATGGAGTCCAACGAGGGCGAGGTTCTTCGACCAGGATCAGAGGTTGTCAAGTGGATGCTTCAGCATGACCACCAGCAAGTTCTGTCCTGGCAAGATGCTAACGGCCGCTCTGGTCTCGAGGTCTGCCTGCACATCATCGACCGACTGCTGGGTCCTTCTATTGAGGACAACTCCGCCTCCGAGGTTGGTGGCTTGGCTGCTGAACTTGTTGAGAAGGCTGGCCAGGAGCGTCTTGGTCCTTTCCTGCCCCAACTTCTCCAAGCTGTTGCTAACCGACTTGCCTCTGCCCAAGCTGCGGCCTTCATTCAGTCCCTCATTCTTGTGTTTGCCCGCCTCACTCTTTCCGGAGCCCACGAGGTTGTTGACTTTTTGAGTCAAATTCAGATCAACGGTGAAAGTGGTCTACAGGTTGTCGTGGCCAAGTGGCTAGAGAACTCTGTCAACTTTGCCGGATATGATGAAATCCGCCAAAAGTATGTTAAAAATCAAGCAAGCTCTTGTCGTTTACTGACAAGTCTAGTGTGATCGCTCTATCCAAGCTCTACTCCCTCAACGACCCTCGCCTGGCACAAACGCAAGTCAAGGGTGACCTGATCGTCAACCAGGACGATGGGCTTATCAAGACACGTTCACGTGCGAAGAAGAGTATGTATTCAGCAACTTACGACCCCGAAGCCTCCAACACCTACCTAGAAACCCTCTACACCCAATTTATTGAGGCTCAAGACGCTAATCAACCAGCCATGGCACCAGACCCCGACCAGTACACCGTTGTTCCCGCTTCACTCAAGATCATCAAGGTACTGATTGAGGAACTTCTTTCCGCATCTGGCCAACGGGCTGCCGCCAACGCGGCCGCTGCTGCCGTGGCATCTGCCAGCTTCGAGGACGAGAACGACGAGGAGGGTTGGGAAGATGACGACGACACTCTCGACTTGAGCCTGGGAGCCACCAAGCATGACCTCATGTCTTTTGTGGAAGGCGGACAGCGACAGCGAGACGATGAGACACAAGCTTACCTCACGGAATTCTTTATCCGTTGCGGCCAGGAAAACACCGCCAACTTCCAGGAGTGGTATAACATGCTGACAGAAGAAGAGAAGATGAAGCTTAACGAGGTGGCCAGCTCGGCAGGACAATAGAAAGCGACTGCATACATGGTCACGGAATATTACCAGCCTGGCTCGGTTCGGCGAAGAACATTGTGGAAGCACCAGACTGTCATATAGGGAAAATAAAAGGGGAGACAAAGCGGAGGCGACGCGTGCCTTGGTCTGCGCGACAGAGGGTAGAAAGATCGACCCTTTGGTTGGCATGAATTATTACGAACGGACATGAATTGTAGATAGAACTAGAGAAACATCTTGTTGGAAGAATCACACGCGAAATGGACGAGAAGTAGATAATTAAAATTTGTGATTCTTTTAGTAGCTACGGGTTAAAACAGACATTGCCCATGAGAAGCTGTAGGTGCGTGCAACTGCTTAAATTATATCACCACCTCCGGAGCCTCCCCCAAAACCTCCTCCAAAAGGATTGTTGCCTCGTCCACTACCAGGACCAGGGAATCGAGGATTGCCTCCAGGGCCAGTGGGGTCCCACCGTGCGCCAGGTGGCGCTTGGGGATCGTACCCTCCTTGCCCATTACCTCCTTGCCCTCTGAATAACGGGTCGTCAAAGGTAGGATGCATGCCTGAGTAGCCACCAGGACGAGGCAATCCTCCACCAATGAACGAACCGCGAAGAGGATCGTGAGGACCAAGACCAGGTGGATTCAGATCGTCGTGCCCAATGTTGTAAGGAGACCTACCGGGCATCTGAAGACCTCGTGGTGGTCGATTCATCTCATACTCGTCTTCAAACCCTGGAGGAGGAAAGTCGGCCACGGGGCGGGGATAGGGACGAGCCATCTGGGGAAGTGGGTTTGCTGAAGGCGGAGGCATGTTTGGGTTAGGGATAGGGTCACCACGGAATGGTAGGTTTGGGTTCTGTGCTTCTTGAGCGCGGCGCTCAGAGCGTGCGTTGTCTTCTGCCTCGGCAGTCTCGACATATCCTTCGCTCTGGAGTTTGGGAATGAGTTTCTGAACAATGTTGGTCTTGAAATCATGGAGAATGTCTATCAACGTTAGTTAGTAAATGTTCCCAATAGAGACGCTGGAGGTAACATACCAGCAATGGCTTGCTCAGACGTGAAGACTCCGCGGAGCTTTTCAACAAGACCACTTCGGTCTTCTTGGTTGTCGTTGATAGTGATGCGAATGGGGAGTTTCTTGGTGTCCACTACTTCGCTAATCGTCCGTTCGAAACGACGAATATTGTCATCTCCCACAGCTAACCCCCGAACCTCAACCTTCTTTCCCATGCGATCTACGCGAATGCTAAAGGTCATGGCAGACTGGTTGTGCGAATACACAAAGCTGTAAGACTTGAAGCCCGAGTTCCATTGTGATGGCAGGCGAGGAGCGAGTGACTCGCATTCAGCTATTGGTCGCCTTGTGTGAGCTGGGTAGTGTTTGGAGGCTTGAGTAAACTGACCTAGCTTTTTGTCCTCGTCAAAGCCCTGGAGCTTGAAGCCAAGAGCGGAGAGATAGGAGTGAACGAGCAGAGCGATGACTTCATAAGAGGATGCGAGATCTGATGACTCGTCGTCGGGAGAGTGTGTAGGAAGCGCTTCTGCCATGCCGCCAAGGATGGCGGCGATGCTGAGGGGTTTTGACATGATGAAGTCTGATGATTACTGATGAAGTTCTTAGAGAGACTTGCGATGATGCTTGGCGATGAGTGGAGCTTTGTCTGCTAGCGACTTTACTGTTGGATAGTGGAGAAGATGGAGGTGGAAGTTTAGTTGAAAGTAAAGAGGAAGATGCGTCATGAAGTAGTTGCCTCTCAGCCCTATATGTGGATCTTTTAGGCTCCGCGGGGCAGCAGCCGTTTTTGTGTAAGACAGTAAGAGTGGCGCTTAGATTGTGTTAAAAGAAGAAGGTGGAAACTACCTGGGCAGGTAGGAACCTAATGACTGAGAAGTCTTACATAGCTTCTAGGTATATGCGAGAGAACAACGTTGCTGACTTTATTATTGTATGAGTTTTAGTCATCTACAGAGGGCCGAGGTCAGTATTAGACTTTGAAAATTGCATACAACCACCAGATAAGGAAAGTAAAGTAAATGGAATTGCTTATTTTAGTCCTGCCTCAATAAACAAGATAAATAAGTATGCTAATATTAATACGTGATTGTAGGAATACTGCCTGGCATATATGGTATGGATGTATGCAGCTACTATATCATCTAGCTAGCCTTGGATGACACAATGTTTGATATGAGCAACCCTGCTGATTCAAGCTATACAGCCAGAAAAGTCAAAACAGTGAAAAAGAAGCAAAACATCATCGGTTTCGTAATATATTACTGTATTAAATATCATCAGTGATTCACGGTTGGGAAGTAGGTAAAATTGTGCGAACCTCATGCCACTAACGGGCATGGCGGCGAACTTCATTCCCCATGACGACACCAGCACGTGATATCGCGTTCCACTCAACGCGTCCAACCACGTCTCCCAAACCACCAATTCTTCAACATCACCACTTCCTCAACATCCTCATTCCCACCATGGACCCTGGCCCCTCCGTCCCCGCCGCCCAAGCATCACACCTCCTCTCCTCCTTTACAACTTTCCTAACTCTCACTCTCCACACCCTACTCTACCACCGCGGTCTCTACCCAGCAACTACCTTCCTTACCGCACGCGCCCTCAACCTCCCCGTCCACCAGTCCCGCCACCCTGGTCTCTGCACGTGGATAAATGATGCTGTCTCTTCTGTAGCAACACAGCTACGCAAAGGTACTGTGCGTCGTATAGCTATTGTGATGCATGCCGCAAAGACGTTTGATGTACTTGAGCGTTGGGTATTTGACGTTGAAACATTTCCTGTCGGTTGGGGTGATAGGGAGGAGAGGAACTATAATCCCGTGTTGGTGGAGGGCGTGGATGAGGAGGGTGCTGTGAATTGGACAGATGTAAACGAAGCCTTACGGGGGGCTCTAAGGCGTATCTCACATGCGGCTGAGATGATGTCTGCCTTACCTGAAGGTAGCACTTTTACACTTGCTGTAGAGTTGCGTGACGAAGCATCTGCACCTATAGGAGTAAGTTCTCAACATAAAAATGAAATTAGCAGAGCTAAATGACATAGCATCCGCAACATTGGATACCCTCCCAACCAAACCTTCAACCACCAACCGACACCTCTTTGAATCAAGGTTCAGCTATCGGTGGCCACAATACAACGCCAATCCGCTCTGTCCAAGCCGGTCCTCTCTTTTTTGAGTGTTGGATCGAGCAAAGCGACTTGGAATAATCACAGAATAACACGCATATGATACCCAACTTGAAAAGATAGATTATCGTCATCATGACATTTCATAACCTCTAATTCATCTTGTACAACATGAACATGACATGAACTCATCGCCCTGGCCTCGATTCCCAGACCCGAACCAGCCCGTGCCACACGACCCTGCTCCCTACTCCGACAAAGCCTAGAGTCCGCCGCTTTATGTACAGTCCGGCCGTCAAGGCATAGCAAATCCCTTGACTCATTACCATCAGAACCCTTTTCAAACGCCCAAATAGCCTTCCTACCAGCCTCCCAGAGGACAGCAGCGCCTACTCCGTCGTCCCCTTCAATGCCGCGCGCAGACTAACCATCTCGCGCTTGAGTCGCGCGTTCTCCTTCTTCATTCGTGCTGTCTCGTCGCTTTGATCGCGCAGCCGAACCATCAGTTCTTCCTTTTCCTCTTTGCCCTTGCCTTTGAGTGCCTTGACAATTTTGCCGAGCTCTCCGTTGAACTTCTCGTACAGTAATTCGTTCTCTGCTACTGCCTCTTTGTATAGTTGATCGATAGCTCGGACCTTGGCTTCAGCTGCTTTGACCGTAGTTTCCATGTCGTGCTGGATCGCCGTGTGCTTCTCTTGTATCTCCTGGATGGCGGCAGGAACTCGGTCCTCCAACTGTCGGACGGCAGCAGTTACTTGTCGCATATCAACAGATTGTGATCCCGGAGACTGAGCATCGCTGAGGCGTGCCATTTCTTCACCGATTTTAAACAGCTCGGATTTGAGAGAAGCATCCACGTCATCAACTGCTTGTTTCTCCGTATTTAGTCGTTCTCGAAGCTTTTGCGGAGATTGTAAGCGAAGTCTCTGAGTTCCACGTCTAGAAGGGCTTGAGTTTGGACGAGGGGGTGAATCAGCCCCTGGAGGTGCAGAACGGTATGGGCGCAACGTCGGTATGTTGCTTGAGGATAATGTCTTGGAATGCCTGTGGGTCTTTAGTGGCGCGGGTCGACGCATTGTCTCATCAGAAGAGTCCAAGGGACTGGGGTCAAGCAGACTAGGCTGAAGCATATCCAAGACATTTTCTTTCTGCCTTGATACTCGCATCGTCTGGGCCACACCGGGACTAACTGGTATTCTAGACGACCCTGTCTTGGGGCTTGCATTGAGCTTCTCCGATGTCTCCTTTGCGTCCTGGAGCGGTTGCGGTGATTCGTCATCGTCCAGAGTTACCGCTTCCATGTAGTTCTTTAGATCTGACAGGGAGCTGCGACGCTTCTTCTTGGTTGACGACCGCGTCGGTGGGCGCTCCGTCTCTGGCTCTCCTATTGTTTCCAATAACCGATGGGAGCTTCCTGGTCTCTGTCCTTCGTCAAACGCCCCTGCTATGGGTGGACGATCCCTAGAACCGGGTCTCCGCGCCAGCTTCTTGGGCAGTGTGTTATCATCGATAGACCTCGAACGGCCTAATGACGTTTTAGATAAGCTGAATGTTTCGCTTGCTGTGGAGTTTTTGTGCTTACTGAGTTGTCGCCAGACTGATGATCGATCGTCTTTGCTGTTTTGCCGTAATAGGGTATCGAAACCAAACTTGCGACGCAGTGATGACGTGTTTGATGCCAGCGAAGGGGTGTATCCTTTGCCGCGGATGGCGGAGTTGATTGACTCATAAGTTGAGCTGTCCAGTCCAAAACTGTGATTCAAGCTGGGCTCTTCAAATATCCGATCACAGTCTTCCACAAGACGATCAAGTAGATTAATATAATTTGCCGCTGTTCCGTCATATACGAGCAACTCTGCAAAAGCAAGCGTCAATGCTCCTCTATCGCCATCGTTGCCGCACCCGTCTAGCAAATCGGCCAAGAGCTTGATGAGAGAAGTGAACGCGCGGCGATTCTGTGGGGCCATGTCGCCAAACAGGAAGTTAACAAAATCTGCAAAGTCGCCAGGCACTCTCTTGTTAACGCGTGCTTGCAGAGTATCCAGCGATTTCATTGACATGACCGGGCTTATTTGGTCGGCCCACGCGATTCGAAGAAACTTTTCAAAAGCAACAAAGATGACCTCTGTGCCTAGGTCAGCGGTAGCATCAAAATCATAAGGGATCTCGATGAGCCTATTGTAAAGTTCGTTGACTGTTAGTTCGTCGACCACTGAGCGCTGCAGCAATGTACGACCAATAATCAGACCCTTGCGATTCTGTAGGGCAGCGACATAACTAGTGAACGTTTGCTCCAGTCGTACTAACGGGTTATCGGTACGGGTTTCCTCTTGAGAAACGCCATCCTTGCCTCCCTTTATTGAGCTGACAACAGATGCCTGGCTGTTATTTCGGTGTATGGAAGGCACCTGCTTGTGTTTTGAGCTGACGCTCGCTGTATCTGAAATATGAACTGAGCTACCGCCCCAGAAACTGGAAAGAAGCTTCACGGGGGATGAAGCGAGGAAAGACCTGGTCTTCTCTGCTCTGGTATTGAGTAGAAGACCATGGAGTGTCTTGGAGTAATATGAGACGAGAGGTGCCGTTAATTGCATATTGGTAACACTGTGCTGTGTGCTCAGTAGTTGGATCACTATATCTGGTTAGTTTCGCAAGTTCAAGTACTCATCATGACAGTGCTCACCTCGCCGTGACATTGTAGGGAGGACATCTTCCAGAGCAACATCATCTTGGAATTGCCTCCCGTTCAATCCAACCGTGAGCATTGATACCCGCTTCATGTCGTTGGTTGTCACATTAACAACAATCTCAACCCCGTAATGGCCTACGGGCGCTCCTTTAGTACCCATATCATGATCGACAACCACTCGAATCGGGGCAGGCTCCTTGCGACCCTCGATAAGCTGGTCGGCACCCTCCTGGAAGATGGCTGCGTGAAGTCCGAGGTTGCTATCTGGCATGCGCGCTGACCTTAAAGTCCAGGTAGGATCCTCTCGCTCCTTTTCCGAAAATCGAGCTTCGATTCTCGCCTTTACCACATCCTCCCCCCATTTAGCTGCTCTTGCTTCGTACGTCTCTTGTAGGAGGAAACATCGCGACGTGACTGCTTTGCTAATTCGGTGCTCGCCTGGATGTGCACCTCTCATCTCCTCCGTCGATGTCATCCAGAAGAGTGTGCCATCATCCGCCTCGGTAAATCGAACCTCGGCCAAGTCATGCCACCCAGTGAAAACGAATTCATACGCGGCTGGACCACCTGCAGCATTGGTCATTGAGATGAGTAAACCGGCCGCAGAAGGCTTCTCGATCTCGCGTAAGAGGTCTCGTCCTGTCATGTTTCCACTCATCTTCTTGAGAATAACCACGCAGTCGGAGAAGAGGAGGAAAATGCCGGATCTATCTGACTGGTTGAGTAAAGGTTGGAAAGGAGGTGCCAGTTCGGTAAAGTCAGCTGTTGCAATGAGACGTCCTTGTGGTTCCAAGTTCAGTGGCCAGGCTTCAACCATGTTTCGAAGCCTGTTCGTAACATGAGGCTTGTCAGGTAATGGTTCGTCCATTGAGCAAATGTTGGTAATAATATCTCGCGCTTTGAGCATAGGTTGCAGAGCTGGATGTGTCATGGGGATACATCCCACGATTTGGTCAATGAGCAAACTGTAGCGGGGAAGCCTTTGCACGGGCTCAATAAGAATGGAGCGAATAGTCTGTTCACCAGCTTGAGCCACTCTCTGCCTGAAGCTCGACTGTTGATCGAGGAAGGAGTTGAGTAGCGTGGGAAAGTGCTGGCTAGCTTTGATGTAATCCTGGTAGCACTCTGTAAACTTGGGGAACCATTCCAGGAATAACCTGGCGATGGCCAAGGCACCACTTGGATCTTTTGTCCGGCCAATTTTGGAGCCCATAAAGTTCATCGTGGGCGTCTCCATATCTCGTAAGGCTTCCTCCTCAGTGTCGTCGAGAATTCTCCGCATTTCCTCCATAAAGGCTGAGTTGACCTGCAGAATACCGTCTGCTGAATTGGGAAAGAGTTTCTCCAGCTCCTCTTCGGAAGGGCTCAAACTACCAGGCGCTCGCGCTTGAGCACCCTCGCGAAAGTCGGCCGCAACGTTTGTCACCAGCTCCCTTACTTTGGCCACATATCGTTCCTCAGTCTCGACCAGTTCTGTCAGTTTCATGCGCAACTCCATTTTCTGATCCTTGAGGAATGATTTGCTTCGATTCAAGGCAGTCGGTTTCGACGGTGCTCTTCGTAGACGGCTAGTGGGTAGGAATACTGGTTCCCCAAATAATTTTATCAGAGATGTGTATCCTCCATATTGTCGTAATGTTGGGTCGAGGATATCATCTTCGTCGTCGGGTACATCTTCGAGGTCGACTGACTGTAACGGCACGATAGCGCCCGGTGGAAGAACGAAGTCGAGATCGACATGGCTAATGTGTTGTGTCTGCAAAGCGTCTTGCAGAGTCTCGATGATGTCGGCTGTGTGGTCGCTCTGGACCATGTCCTTCACAATATCGGCAGCATGTTGTTCGCTGAACAGGGTTGGTGCACTGCCAGGACGTCGACCTCGTGTGGGGTATAGGTTTTTGAGATATAATTTAACGCAATCGGGTAGTTCTGTAAAGTATTTGAAGAGGCCGAAGGCGAGGGCGCGGTAGACCTCATCACCCTGAAACTCGCGGGGTAGGTGGTGGACGACGCTGTAGAATGGGGAATTGGGCGATATTGTTATTCGGGGAAAGCTCTGGAAGCCGGCAGGCGTAAAAACGTGGACTTGTACTCGGGAGCTGTTGAGTGTGTAGTTTGCGGTGGTCGAGGGTCCGTGGAAAAGTAGCAGAGGAAGATGGCCGAGTAGAGGATCAGCGGCGTGGTAAAGAGTGACACTATCTGACGACAGGGCCAGCTCTTCTGTAACGCGAACCATGACGGCGGGAGAATGGGGCGTCTTTTTTGTCAGATCAGTATGTACAGTGCAGTGCAGTCCGAAACGTGTGTTGACGTTGACTTTGGACGGCGGTCGCCAAGTTGGGTCGCAGATGGGGAGCGATTCGACGAGAAGCGATCAATGGCGAGCTTAGTTAGGTGCAGTAGCTTAGCGGCGCCCAACTTTGAGGAGAAGACGTTGACGAAGACGAGACGAGACTTTATCCGTAATTACTAACGAGTCGCCTCCTCCCTCGTCACGGAAAGCTAGATTTGCGCATGCGGGCGAGCAATCGAATCGAGGGGTAGTAAGTTGACAAAGTGACGTTGTTTTGGAGATCGATCTCGGGCTGGGATTAGGACGAGACGAGCGAGATGGAGGTTTGAGCTTTGGCCCGTATCCGTAGTCGGTCGGGAGTCAACAAAGCCCAGACCAGACCCAGATCCAAAAGCTCAGAGCAGAGACAGTTGAGTTGGAGAGCGGGAGCACAAGCGAGAGATGGTGGGTCTAGCCTGTTTCGAAAGTAAACACACTTTTGACTTTGGACTTGGCATCAAATGAGATTAACCGCTAATTATTTATTGACCTACTTACTTACCTTAGTCCCTGAGAGGCATCTAGATATCGTACGTGCGTCACACAAAGATAGACTAACTGTCGTGTTTGACAGTTGATCAACAAACGCACGTGACAGACAATAACAAACACTGTTGACCTACCACCTACCACCCTCAGCTGAAGTACACCTAGAGTAGAAGCAGGGACTTCCATGATGCGGGCTTCCTTGTTGATCTAAATTAAGCTTGCTTACAGCAACCGTCCGCAAACCCTGCCCTGGCAACAAGAAACCTCAGCCCAACAACCGCTGCCCGGAGCGGTCAAAGCCAAAAAAATCTACACCGGGCCACAAAAGTCAATGCCCTGCCCTGGCTGTCTAGGCGGGGACTAGCGGTTACTCCCTAGGTACCTTCCAAGGTATTGACCGCTGAACTTATAGTGCCCAGCAATTTGGGACGATTCTACTGGTGGACGTCGCACCTGAGACGATCATCTATTCCCGCCAACACCTCAGACATTCAGGTTTTCTATTGCAACTACCAAGAAATTGTTTGTCTGAATAATTTCAAGTTTTTACTATTTCCCTCAACACTAATTTATCAGGAATTCTAAGATAAAATCATGGTCACCTTGGTGTCCACTAACCCAACTATTCGTCCTCAAAGGCCTTGATCACCTCTTTGGCACCTCGCACACCAGATCGAACAGCGCCCTCCATATACCCCTTCCAAACCAGCGACGTCTCAGTGCCTACAAAATGGACTCTTCCATAGACCTCACGCAGTGATTTACCACTATCGCTTGTCAGTGTTCCTGGCATCATGATGGGCGATGGCGCACCCCAGATCCAGGGCTGCTTAACCCATTCATGGACGATAACGTTGACAGGATCTGGTGCTTCGATGCCCACCGTGGTGAAGATGCGCTTGAACTGCTCTGATACCACCCTCTTCTGCTCTGCGGATGACCACTTGGACCACTCCCTACCTCTATCGCCAACGACAAAGCAGGTGATACTGTATTGCTCGTCCTCCTCTGAGCATGTATCTCTTGAGAAATATATAGGCCCCGCCTCGGACTCTATTATGCCACTTAAACCAGCTTCACGCCACCACGGCTTATCAAAGACAAATATAGTCTTGGAATAATAGCCTAAAGCAGTGCTGTCGCTCAACGTCTTTTTAGTCAGCGGCAGGGGTGGCTCGAATGCAAGGGACGAGTAGAGGCAAGTTGGGACTGAAACAACCACTCTCTTTGCTCGGAATCTCTGCCCTGGGTTGGCTGTTTCGACGATGACACCATCCGAGCCTTGTATAATGGTCTTGACAGGACTGCGGAGTCTTACAGCTGCCTTTGGAAGTTTGGCTGCTAGACGAATCGAGAACGTCTGGTTTCCTGTTGTCGGTTAGCTGACGCCCACTAGTGTAACTGACTTTCGTACCTTGTCTGTTACGCAGATACTGTCCTCCATCTTTACCATCAGAAGCCATGTTGGCCACACCTGTACCACTGCGGAAGTAATCAACCATGAACAACGCGCTGACTTCGTCGGGTCCCACGCCCAAGAGAGGACTGGTAGCGGAATCTGCGACTGCAGGGCCAAGTTCGGGCCCAAGATGCTTGGCGCCCAGTTGGCCAAATGTGATTGAGTCCAGCATTTCTGCTTCAGGATGGCCAGAGGGGTTCTCAGGATCGATTTCGTCAACCCACTTGTTCAGTTTCTCGATGAACTCTTGAACCAATTCGGTCGCACCCGAAGGCAGAGGCATTCCGGACCCGTGCGGTATCTTGTCAACTTTTCCGTCCAACTGCTGGTGTAGGTTCAGCCCAGTGGCTCTTTGCTTAATCAGGTCGAAGCCAAACTCCTGTGCAAGCTTGTACATCTCGCTCTGGTTGGTGTCGTTTATCCAAGCTGCACCGAGATCGACCTTTCCTCCCAAGTGGGAGGCATCAACGCTGAGAGTTTTGCCGCCGACCCGATCACCGGCTTCGAGAACGATGACAGAGTAGCCAGCTTCATAGATCTTAACAGCCGAGCGGAGTCCAGAGAGACCTGCTCCGACGACCACAACGTCGACAGCCTCTTGTTTGTTTGAATCGGTGAGCGTCATTTTGGAACGAGTGAGACGATGTATGAGAGGAGGAAGGATGACAGTAGCATCGATAGAGTTATGTCCAAAAGATAAATAAGTACATAAATACAAGGGGGATGCAATCCTTCTTTAAGCTATAATCTTACATGATACACATAAATTCGTGTCACATCAGTCTTGCCTGTGATGCTGGCTTCCCAGGGATGGTTTGTCGATCAGTGAGATTTTGGTTACAATCCTCCTATGATTAACAAACAAATAAGCATATTTAACCATATTTAGCCTAACTGGTTACAATTGTTCGGAAACATGTTGGAGTACTACATTGGATAAGCGAAATAAAGTGGTACTCACAGTTGAGATATGATGACTCGGTATAATTGTGAGTGTTGTTTGCTCAACTTTCAGCCTTATGTTTCATTAATCGAGAACCTTCACGTGGACCCACGTTTAGTTGCCTTTAGCGTCGTTAGAATTCTGGACCTGAACCATTTCATAAACATCCAACTTGATGTGACTTGTCAGTCAACCTTTAAATCCGAACCTTGATATTGAAATCGCATACTTCCCGTTAGAAAAACAAATTCTCATTACCATGTCGAGCCAATCACGAGGTATTCCCGTACATCACAACCCCTCGCCTACCAACTACCGCCTCATCGAGCTTCCCCCGGATCTACAAAACATTCTTGAGGCCGAAGACGCTCCCGTGTAAGCCGTTATAGCCGTGTTATGGTACATGAGCACCACATTAACCTTTGGCTCAGGCTTAGCATTGAGTCTTCTGATACCTCTGCTGTTATCAAAACGCCCAACAAGACATATGCACTTCGTCAAAAGAACACATCCAATGCACTCATGCTTATCTCGCCCATGGCCTCACCGTCTGAAGACGAGCCATTCGGTCAGGGAATTTCTATAGTTTCCACGATCAAGGAGACAGTAGAGCTAGACGTCGTTCCTGAAAAGGCAACGAGCGCACCAGGCAAGGGCAAGTGGCATGAACGGTTCGGACGGAACAGATAGTGGGCATGTGATGATCTACGGTGTAGAGTCAACAGTCACTGGTAGGCTGGGTCGGGAAAGCACAGGACTGAGCGGACATTCAGACTTCCGTTGTTGGTGATATATCTGGAGCCTTTGTCGTACTGTTCTCAAAGACACAATCCAGCAGCTAATCGGCCAGCAAACGAACAAGCGGCGAAATGATAGACGGATTGCTAGTTACACACAGCCCGACTTGTGATACTATTGGGCATTAAGCTGAAGGTTGTCCAAGAGAATGAATTAAACAGATCAGGATTGACTCATACGCAGTATAACTGCTGCGAAATGTGCCGTCCATACGCCCGGATTAAAGATGATAGGTCAGAGCCCTTATTTGTTCGTTCCTTTAATATTCCTGCTCGGCTGCAGCTGAAATAAATGATGAATGATCAACTGACAACCCCTCATCTGATCTTATTGAATCCAATGATATTCATCCCAGGTAAACTTCAAGCCACAGTCTAGCAACAGGAGCCTTCATTATTGCAACCCAATGTGCCTCCAGACGACTAACTAATGGAAATAGCTACCCAAGCCAAGCCAAGCCAAGCTACTGCTTTCAAGGTTGTCGCCGAGCAGTCTATCTCTCGTGTTCTTATCTAAGCAAGCCTCGTTCAGCCTAGGATCTTTGTAAACTTAAAATACACCAAAGTATAATAGTCGATCCCATCTCCCCATCGACTCCGCATCTCGACATACTTGTATCATACGACAAAAGTCATTACTTCATCTCAAATATCTCATGTTTCGCAACGTATAAATCTTTGACGTCTTATCGTATACGAATAAGGAGTATTCATGTCCAGATACCTTATCTCATGATCAACCTGTCGCTGTTGACGATACCTGCTCCACAACCAAAGGTAAGGTGACTTTGTCAGGCTTGTAGAAACTGGGGTTGAAAGAGGCAGTCTCGACCTATCTATTCTCAATGTGCTTACATTCATTAGCCCCGTACATATATATTTTCATCCTGTCTATGGAGCTTTGAGAGGGTTAGGCAAACAACTGGGAATGAAGGAGCTGGCTTAGTATTCATCCTCTCGTCGGCCTCCATTTCAACTGCCATATAGTGATTTAATGCCCTTCAATTCTTTCTCTTTCATCCAACTTAACATATCCCAATATCAGGCACCTATCCTTTGATTCAGCACCTACATGATATCCATCACCTTCTGCAGCCTGAATTTCGCTTTCCTTTCTTCGATCGCCAAGTGAGGTGAACACCAAAGGCGCATTGCGGAGGCATCAGCGAACCCTATTACACCAAGTAAGTGGACAAGTCTTTATTGGCACCTTTTCCCTCCCCCTCAGTATCACATGTTATATATATCCCCTGGCCAACATTCGGTCTCCGCAAAGCCTCGTTGCAATGCGAGACCTGCTGAATTCACTCCGCTGCCGGATGTTTTGTTCTTAAGCAATCTCGTCGTCATACGGGCACTTTAGCTTTCGGCCATTATATCATCTACTATCTACTATAGTAGTACTCGGAGTGCGGACTCATTGCCCATCAATGGAATAGTGAAAGAATCACCTCAGGTGCCAGCGCGAGCCAATACTCTCGTTGAGTTACTCTCGTGATGCTTTAGTACCTTGGATCTCTCTTCACTTTTCGTAACACTGCTAAATTCAAGCGTATCCATTACCAGTACACATTCACTTTCTGCACAATTACCTTTATATTTTACGCATTCACTTCTTTTTTGAATTTTCGACTCTTTCTATAGGATCCGATAGAGTATAGATGCCACATATCCTTTCGCTTTCCCCCCTTTTTCGTCTTCATCATTCGTCTTCATCATCTTCGTCTTCTCCGTTTTCATCTCCTTCGTATTTGTCGTCTTCCTTCTCTTCCTCCTCGTCTAATACCTACCGGACCCAGGTTTCGGCATCTGACTACAAAATGGGAGCAAGTAACGAGGACACCCAAAAGGATATCGATACCGACGGAGTGTCACATGACACCATAAAAGAAATTTGTGCCCAAAAAGTAACTGCTTTGTTTCCGGACATTTGCTTGCAGTCCCTCCACTCCATCGCCGCACCCTTGGGTTTCCATTACCCGGTCGTGATCGACCATATCCTTGATCTGATAGATTCCGGACAACCGTATAAAAAGCGAGAACAACCTAAAGAAATCATCGGAAAGAGAAAGCGTGATGCTGCTGAGCAAGATGATGACCTTGAAGAGAAGTTGCTTAAGGACAAGCAACGTTACAATTCCAACGATCGAGAACCGACGCGTCTAAGCAAGCGTTCCACTATAGTGTAAGTTGAACTCTCTAAATCTCCAAAACACATTTCCGTATGTGGATGACACAAGAAGGAACGGGACCATCGGAAGCGCATTTCGATCATGTCCCCGTCTATGGGTGCAGCCGAAGAAACTTGAGGACACCTATGCGAATGAACCTTGCTTGGGGAAGTGGTCAACAAAGGCTTGACAAGACATGATTTTCGGTCATTTTTGAATATTGACTTTAGCACAGGAAGAACATGATAGCAGGAGACTTCCCACACGTCCCCATAAGAACCGTCCAGAGATTTCTCTCAGAACATAACTACCTTCTCTACCCCGCGTATCATGCGCTCAACGAGTCCATTCAACAAACACATGAGCCCCTGTCTTGGAAATACAAGAAAACGGCCACAATGCAGTCGCCACAATACAAAGAAGAGAACCTCGAGGATTCTATCAGGTCCGTTGATACAACATCGGAGAAAGGCCAGCAAGAAGTGGAGCTCTTGAAGGAACTCAGGGCTGCTAGACTTGCTCGACAAGATGCAAACGTGAAGAAACAAAAGGAGCTCGAAGCCCTTGAAGCAGACAAACAAAACTTTGACGAGGCACAATCTAAAGGCGAAATAAGAGAATGCGAGTGTTGTTTTGACGATACCCCATTCAATCGGCTTGTTCATTGTAACGCCGAGAATGCACACGTGAGTACACGACACATTTATTGGGCGCATCTCCCACTCGATCCTTCACGAAAGCGTGGAGAAAGCATTGCCCCTATTCAGTACCCAACTTTCTCTCCAAACTAAGCAACACAAGTTTGCATCATCAGGTAGTTCGTGCTAACAAACATCAAGTCGTTTTGCATTCAGTGCGCTCGCCGGAACGCCGAGAACCAAGTTGGTCTCTCCAAGTGTGAACTAGAGTGTTTGTCCACAGAAGGGTGCAATGCTGGCTTTTCCTACAAAGAGAGGCAGAAGTTTTTGCCCAAGTCGCTAGCCTCTGCTATTGATAGAATTGAGCAAGACGAGAACATTCGACTGGCCGGGTTGTCTAATCTTGCCAAGTGCCCTTTCTGTTCTTATGCAGAGGTGTATCCACCAGTGGCTGATAACAAAGAGTTCCGGTGCCGAAAGCCCGGATGTATGCTTACAAGTTGCCGTCTTTGTAACGTCGTTACTCATGTTCCCAAGACTTGCGACGAGGCAGCTGTGGAAAGGGGGCTTGGTGGGAGGCGACAAGTGGAAGAGGCCATGTCGGCAGCACTCATCCGCAATTGCAACAAATGTATACTTCCACATACTAACGTCGATTACAATGATTTCCTGTGGCTAATTTTGTTTGATAGGCAGCACACCTTTCATCAAAGACTTTGGCTGTAACAGGATGGCTTGTTCCAAACCCAACTGTCACAATGTGCAATGTTACGTGTGTCACAAGTCTTGCGATTACAACCATTTCGACCGACCAGAACGCGGCGGCAAAGTGGGCAATTGTCCCCTATTCGAAGATAGCGAGAGGCGACATCATAACGAGGTTAAGGAAGCACAGAGGAATGCCAAACAGAAGGCGCTGCAGGATGACCCAGATCTTGAGCCAGAGGCCCTCGAATTCACTGTCTCGTCAAAGGTCAAGAAAGACGACGCTCGCAGGATGGAGAAGTCTGCCGCTGTTGCTGCTGGGCGCCAAGCCCAGCGACTCCAACGTAGACAAGATCAACGAGGGGGACAGGACAGAGCATTGCCAAACGGACCTATACAGCACAATCTACCTCTGCAGGGGTATGAACTTGTCCAGCCACGGGAACAAGCAAACCGAAATTTTGAACAATTGCTAGCAATGGCACATGATGCAAGGCCACAAGCACAGGCACAAGAACAAGCACAAGGTCCAGCACCGTTATTACATCCACAGGCTATGCAACAGCAGGCAGAACAACAGGAACAACAACAACAACAACAACAACAACAACAACAACAACAACAACAACAACAGGCACATCATCGAATGTTGCATCAGCAACTATTGCGGCAGCAAGCAGAGTATCTCGAGAGACAACAACTCATTGCCCCATTTATTAATGCACAGCAGAATCTTGCTAAGGACCCGAGGCTGTTCTCCATACCTTCTCAGGGGGCACCAGCACCACAAATGCAGGTACCTGCACCGCAGCCTGCTCCAGCCGGATTATTTTCAAAGCAAGGCTACAATCCTTACAATTTTCCAGATGTTGATATCATACCACAGTTTATGTACGAACACTTAGGTTTATTTCCGCCGAATGGAAACAATAACCCCTAGCAATGGTAGTCGAGGTTGAGTCAGAGTATAGTACCTATCAGGAGCGAAAGACTAGATTAGCGCGAGAATTTAATCAGAATACCTACGACAGTCGCTTTTCCCAAATGATAAACTCAGCTACTATACTCTAGGTACCGAGTCAGGCGGGTCGAGTTGTGTTTGGGGACTAGATCCTTCACACGATAGCCATTCAAAACCCCAAAGAATAGTCCGTTGGTTCATCCTTTCAAATTAATTATATAACTAGTGTACGATATTTGATTCTACTCGCCATCCTCAGATTCGGCATAGGAATCTGCTATCTCATCGTCATTATCCACAACATCCTCGCCATATGAGATAACCTTGCGTCCGCTTCGTGTCGATCGTCGGGTCGCACGTACAGGTGGCTGTCGCTCCTTTTTGGTCTGTTTCTTGGGTGCTGTTTTTCTTGATCTTGCGCTCATGCGTGGCTGTTCAGATTCTGCATCCGATTCTAGTTCCAGCTTGGGCTCTTCTTGCTCCATGTCTTGATCCATTTCAGACTCCAACTTTGCCTTGGATTCAGGGTCCAGCCCTGCTTCAGCCTGAGATTCGAAGGGTGCTGCTTCTTCAGCGTCGATATCCATTTGGATCATAGTTCGGTGTTGATCGACTCCGTCATGTTCCATCACAAGTCCATCGTCACCTTCGTCGTCTTCGTCAATAGCAGGAAAGAAACTCGAAGTATAGTGCGCCGGTGCTTCTTGATCCTCCTCCATTTCTTCTTCGTAGCCCTCTGGGAGGAATCCACCAGCCATATCCTCATCCGGCACCGATGGTGGCTTCTTCGAATGGGCTGAGTCCCTGGCATGCCCAAACACAGATATTTCGTCGGTGATATCTCCATACTCCTGTCTGATTCGTTCTGCAATGCGCATACCCATAAGAAAGCGGCGCCATTGTGCCAGTGCCTTCTTTCGTCTTTTCTCGTCTTCTTTTCGTGCGCGCTCTGCTTCGTCCTTTTCGAGTTCAACCATGACCATATCGTGGTTCTCTTCGGCAATGACGACGCCCTGGATGACAGGAACAGCCATGCGGTGTCCAAACTCAAAGTCTACTACAGCTTCTGCATAGTCGATTTGAAGCTTTTTGCAAACTCTTATCGCTCCGCGGAAGGGTACATGCACAGCACCCTTGGGACACATATGTTCAGCAAATAAGTCAATGTTCCTATAACATAGTTAGTAACTTTGAAGTCATGTATGCATGAGTGAGATCATACCCGTATTCGTTCTTGGGAATAACTCCGTCCTTGATCGGTGGTGGAATGATCCACTCTGTTTGGTCCCAACTGTAAAGGCCCTGCAGAACCTTTGCTCCTGTAGCAGCTTCCGCTTCCATGATCTCTCGTTTGCGGTTCAAGGTAGCTGCGCGGTAGGGAACTCTCTTCAACGGCTGCTCCCCAGGCTTCGGCGCCCGGCCCTGCTTGTGCCAAGTCTCAGCACTCTTGACGTTCAACACCTCGCTGCGTAGAAAAACGTCTTCTTCCTCCACCTTGCCGCCCTTGCCTTTGTTCTTAAAGACCTTGGCGGGTTTCGCCTCGGGGTTGAGAGCCTCCTCACGCTTCAGGTGGCGCTCAAGTACAAACTCCTTTGACTGCTTGTAATACTGCAAAGTCTCTTGGCCTTCCTTGACCTCCTTCTTTTCAGGCTTGGCAGGCTTCAAATCCGTCGCTTCTTCGGCTTCGTCGATCTCAGTAATGGGATGTTTCTTACTGCCTCGTCGATACCCGGATATCGCAGTCTTGAACCAGTCAAACTGATCATATCGCTTAACCTTTCCATGTCGGTTGTAAACGGGGACCTTTTCTGGCGTCATTCTAACTCCCTTTGTACGACCAGGAAGCATATTCCGCTTCAGATACCTGACTGTGACGTCCTTGGCGGTGCCGTCTTGCGAATACCCAATAATGTATGCCATTATCTGCCGTGCCTTGTCGGCTTTCGCTCCACGAGGTTCCAGAGACTCTGTCAAATCTCGATTCGTCCCGACCACATTCTTGACAATCGCGTCAACAGGCAGATACTTATTAGTGACTGGTGACAAGACTTCTGTCCAGTAATGTGGAAATTCCATATCAGCATCATACTTCTTGGTCGATATCTTTCTCGGCGTGACTTCCATATCCACAACTGACTCGTCGTCAGTGTCTTTGTATTCGAGCTCCAAGTCCTCCGAATCGCTTGCGACCTTGGGTTTGGATTTCGCTTTTCGCGTTGTGTTTTTGGCGGTCTGTGTTGTCTTTTTATTGGATTGCTTTTTTGTCTCGGCTGCTGTTTTCTTGGTCGGTTTTGTCTTTTTATCTGGAGTTGCCTTCATCTGGTTCGTGCTGTCACTCTTTTCCGGCTCGGCCTCTTCAAGTTTATTCCACCCAAAACCTAGGCACGGTAAATTCGCGACCATACGCGCTTCCAGATCCAGTCCACGGAGTAGAGCGGTAAACAGTTGAGCACCTATATCTCGACTACCCTCACAGATTCGTGCGCAATGTCTCAACCCTTCTAGATCTGAGATCCTCTCGCCAAATTGCTCCGGGTCATGAGGTTCTGCTTTTTGTGCCTTTGTCAGACGATCCAGTCGTTCAAGAGACATGTATCCCCATTTCCTAAGCCCTGGTGCTGTGATTCTGAACCGCTGCTTCCACCAAGCAGAGAGTGACTGCATGAGTCGGAACAAGGGATCTCCATGGCTCATATCAACAGCCCCTTGCTCTAGTCTCTCGGCCTCGACACCCCAGTCGCGCGATTTCCTATCAGGTACTTTTTTGCCTTTTCCTTTTGATTTGGTGTTCTCCTTTGTTGGTTTTTTAGGCGACGGCTTCTTTTCAAGGCCACTATTGCGCCTCCATCGATCCACCTCGTCCCAGAGTCTGGGGGTTAGATGAGAAATCATAGTCGCCTGCACTTCAGGATCGCAAAGCCATGAGTTTCGGGTAGCATTGTGCCAAAGAAGTAGCATAACATGAACGCAGTGCGAGGCATGTCGAACCTTTCTTTCGCGCTTTGAGGGACCCTTCCTATCGAATGCATTTGTGAGTGAAATCCGTGTATCGCGCGTAAGTGTCAATTCTAGGTCTCCAGATGTCACTGGAGCGTCTGGTAAAGGTGCAGGCGGTGCTGCAACATCCTCAAATTCGATGTCCTCGTCGTCTCCGGAATCATCGTCACTACCTTGCGGTTTCTTTGGCGGCACAACATCCTCAAATTCATCATCCGACAAAGAGGTCAGGGAGCTTCCATCATCATCATCGTTATCAAACCCATGGAGGACGGAGTTTGAATTAGGTGTCGCGGATGCGTCTAGGTCGTCGTAGAGTGTTGCTTTGCGCCGTGATGCATCGGGCTTCTCTTTGGCTGCTTTTGTTGCTCTACCTTGGCCGGGTGGCGGCGACTCACGCAAACGTTTGCGTGGCACAAGAGGAGGCATGCTGATATTGTAAATTGAATTGTCGCATCATGCGAAGTTGGTTGAATTATGACTTCTTTAACACCGTAGTGGGTACGTCGTCATAGAACGCCAGGCAGCACGTGTTCACGTGATGCAATTAAACTTGACTGTAGGTGAAGATTGGCAATCATGGCATTTGATATGGTAACAGTATACCCAGTTCATCTGTTCGATCGAGAATGGCTGTTCGTATATCTTTTGTTATTTGACATGGTTTTTACATAGTGGCCGTTGTATATGCGTCGGATCAATATGTTCAATTATGGTTTACAGTGGACGTTTAAAGATTGATCGACTCCTATCATGCGACAGCAAGCTGGCCAGTTATTAAGGAAAAGGCAATCCAAAACACTCCAAACCAATTAAATTAATTCAAGACAATTCATACAATAATTTTTCTATCAGAAATTGCCCAACGCCATCTATGCATCTCTATCGCTTATTCAGAAAACACCAAACATGTTCATGCTTCAATCAGGTCTGGGGTAGCTGGCCCAACACCACGCAACAAAACCACAGTATTCCCGCTCTGCAATGCTGTCCCAACTTTCTCGTTATACTCCAGAACCCTTCCTCCTTCCACGTGAAAAACACGGAGCTTGTCTTTCTCATCCGAACTTTGGTTGTTGATATTCTGCACCTGCAGACTTTTTGCTGCAGCATCTAGAACTCGGCCTACAACCCAGTCCTTGTTGTAGAAGAACTCTCCCTTGGGAAACTTGGCTTTGGCCGTCTCCGCTTCGGCCTCGACGTAAATATACACCCTCTTCTCAATGGGCGTCTTGGCATCGCCCTTGGCCGTCTTCTTCAGATTGTTCACTGCAATAATTCGCGCCGAGGCGGAAGTTGGTTTCGGTTTTGGCAGCGCTCGACCAGCCTGCTCTTTCTTGGCTGTACCCCATGCGCGTAGCTTGTCAAATGCCGATCTTGTCTTTTGGCCAACGTCAAATTGCGCTGGGCGGGCCCCAATGGGTACCAGATTGCTGCAGTCGTGATCTTCCTTGAGACGATGTTTTAGGCAGTAATCTCGGTTACATGTCTGACAGTGTACACCAGGTATCAAAGACGTTCCGATCGTGGTCTTACACTCGGGCGATGAGCATGGCTTTTGGGATACCTTATCCCGTAGAACCCTTCCTTGTCCGATGGACGGCTGTGAGAGCTCCTTGAGTCGCTTTCGCTCAGCCCAAGCACCAGGGTTGGCGCATACATGTGCTGTTTCGGTTCGGTGATCGAGGCAGAACGTCTTTCGGCAGGACTGGCAGAAAAAGGGTAGGAAATCGAGTTGGTTGCAATAGTCGTATTCGCAGTGCTTGCCAATGAGAGTAGCCTCGTTTTTGTCGTCCATCTCGACGTAGCTGGTATCTTGAGCTTCCGGTGTGTTTGATGACGCCATGATGAATATATTTGAAGCTTTATAAGGTATGAAATTGGAAGGTTGCAGGTTGCAGGCAGATGTGCTGTCGCAAGTGTTCGTGTGTTTGTAGGCAGATGACAGATACAAGAGGCGGCGGCGAGGAAATGTCTAGAAGAGTCGGTCCACGTATGACCAAGCTTGGCAAATTACGACCGAGTGGTGGTACAAGCTTTGACGTTTCAATGCAAAAGAAAGTAATCAATATGCGCTCGCCTAAAAGGTAGAATGCATTATGCGCCTATGATCTTTATGAATTATTGACAATTTTACAGGAGCGGAAACAGGAGGCTTTTGTTATTCATGGCGCACAGCCACCTTTAAGGGACCAGGAGTAGATCGCGGGGTCCCCGCCGTTGGAGCTCACTGTGATGCGATGCATAACCAGGGTTATATCCCTGCATATCAGTTGTGATGGTAATATGTATGTGGTTTGCTGATATTTTGGAGCTGGTTATGCAAGCTCTATACGTGCCAATGCTGGGTTAGATATCAGAATATGAGTTGAGCGCCTTCTACCTTCTTTGAACGCCAGGTTGTACAAATACTCGCATTACAGTTCCTTTTCCTTGGCTGGCTTCTTTGCCAACAAGTCTTCACGGCCCGTCATAGGCGCATTTCCAACAGCGCCTTTTCCCCCAAAAGTCTCAAACCCCTTGTGGAATGCCCACTCAACCGCATTCTCGACTGGCTCATCGAACATAGCCGGGAGGAAAGGGACTATCGCGAGACCCAGGCCAATAGGCCCCCATGTTCGAATGACCTTGTTCTTCATGTCTTTCATAGCCCTACCAGAATATCTCACAACACTGTGAATCGTAAAAGCAGGCAGTCCCATACTTGCGAGACTCTGGAAGATTGCGCGCTGTACCATGACAGTACGATAATCGTCGAGTGGTGCCACAGTTCCGGGTGCGACCGCGCGTGTCTCAAGGGCGGGTAGACCTGTGATCTTTTCTTGACGAGGGCTGAGTTGCAACGTGGGGTTCAACACCCGCTGGTTGTGCCAGTATGACTTGTAGCCTTCGTACGAGACATCACCAATAAGGTACAGCCAAGATACACCGTAGGCACCACGGACGAGGTTTGGGTGAGCCACCGGCCTAAAAGACTCGCCGATATCTGAGGTGTATGCGACATATCGATGCGCCGAGAGAAGAATCGTTCGGATTCGAGTGGCATAGGCTGCATATCGGAGGTTGGAATCGGTTGAATCGGGACCACTATGCTTGGTTAACTGGTGTCGGCAAGGTTATATATACAGCTACATACTAGCCCTCTGCTATGTCGTTCAAGACATTTCCGTTCTTGCCGGTCTGGTTGACAGAATCCTGTACTTTGTTGGAGATCTGCTCTTTTGAGGGAAGCTTCTCAACAACAGTGTCTTTGATCTGAGCTACCTCGCTCTTCTCCTCCAGCTTGGGGTCTTTTGACTTTCCCCACCACATTTCAGATGTTGCACGCGATCTTTATATAGATGAAATGTGAGATATTTAAAATACTAAATAATAAAAAAGCGAAGTTCTGCGTTAAACGCAGTAGAAGCTTCCATATCGATGGCCCGCAGCTACCCTAACCTTTTTACCCACAGTTGGTTAGTAGGCTGCTGCAGGCAAGGCAAGTTGGATATCAGTGACGTTGCTTCCGCAGATCCGATTGATCCCGATCTTGTGAAAACCCCGGGGAATAACCGCGGGCAACGACTGGCACAGGTTGGTGGTCCCTTTAGGCCTGTATTTCCAGGCACAAGCTCCAGTTGATTTTGAGAGCTCGGCAAAGTATCTCAACCGCGACACTTTGAACATCCACCCGTTGTCCTCCGTCCATCACCCAATTCGTCAACCCAGGTCTCGTCTTATAATACACAATGGCTGGTATCGCTTACTACACCATTGCCGGCAAGCAGGTCGCCGGCCACTACGTTCGTACCTCCGCAATTGCATCTGCTGCAGTCCTGGAACCCGGTTTGAAACTGACATGAACAATAGCTGGCCATGGCCTGGTTGGGAACCCTCTTCGCTGGTGTCCAGTACGCCACCTCTGGAAGCTCAGCTAAGCCTACCGCTACCGCTACTCCTCCCATCAACGCCTCCAGCTCCGACGAGGCCAGCTTCATCCAGTGCGCGAATTCGCCCGGTCGTGTTGGAATATTGTGGACTAACACAATGACAGGGACTTCCTTAACCAGCAGGACAAGAAGAACTAGACGGTTGCATCAATGGCAATGGTCATGCGGTTATTTGGATGCGGTGTACGTTTATAAGCCATGGAAGCATAAGCTTTCCATCGAGCCGAACAGTCAAATTCAGATACCAACAAAAGCCTGTTTCGCCAATCGTGGCATGACGATATTGAAGAACGATTTCCTCCATTTGTGAAACACTCGAACATGCGACCGACAAGCTATCGATGACATTAATCCGGGCCTGAATTTTGATGTTGCGATTTTGCGTGTAAACTTCACGCCGGGCTGATATGATGTTTTTCTCAAGTTTCAACGTGCAAGAGAAAATACATTTTCATGTCAATATCGAGTACTATCAGCACGATCTCGGCTTGGCCTTGTCTGTTAGGTCAATGTTTTGATATTGTGGTTCAATGCAATTCGAAGCCAAGGGCTACTCTATTGTTGAGTTGTGATTATAGTCTCTCCATTGATTCCTTACTATCATGTGGCGCGCAGTATGCTGGGAAGCATAGGGAAGCCTTTTCTTGGACCGCCCAAGGGTTTTGTATAGATGTTGGCCGTCTCTTTCCGACGGATCGGTTCAACACTGTGATATTGTTATATGAAGGCCTTGAAAAGGATCTGAATACTGATCGGCAACAGGAAGTAAATCTGAATGGACATTGTCTATTACTTATATCGCACGCTGGTGTTGGTTCTATTTAAAAAGCAAACGCTAGATTACACAAGAAAACCCGAGTAGTGTATCAATTAGACACATACTCTAGTGATGCCTGTCCTGATCGGCCAAGCTGCCACATCCGCAATGCAGACATAACAACCATAAGAGACCACCGATCTCCAAAGTTTTTATGGATTCCATTATCCGAGAAATCAATCTTGCAGGTTTTCCATGCTGCCTCTTTCCATGAAGCCATAGCAAGGTACTCGTTTGGTACCTTCATATCCCCAACCCGGTAGAGCTTGAATTCATGGCAGTATTTGGCGTCTGTTGCCGCTTGTACTGGTGTCATCGTCCATTCAAACTCTTCTCTTGTGAAAATGCCGTCTTGTCCTGCCTCTTCTGGTTTTGATTCGATTGCCCATCGAAATACAACACATTGTTCAATATCATCGTATAGTGCCTGGACAATCTCGGTAGCCACTCTGGTATCGTTGTCCGTTCCGGGCGCCGCAGAGACATTGATAATGCTTTCCAGAACGCCTGGATCAGACAGACCGTCTCGCAAAGTTTCGCCAGCTGCTGCTAATATCGGGTCCTTTCCGGTGGGGCCGTTGTGCAGGAGTAAGCAGGGCGCTCCGGAAGTACGGCCAAAAAGTCCAGAGTGTTCTGTTACGGCAAACATCTTTGAGCTGGCTTCAGTGCCGAGAAAGAATGTTCGTAGCTTGTTCCATTGCCATGATATCTTCAAGGATCTCGGTAGTGGACGGTATGGTGTATCTGCGCACTCGCTAACGAGAGCGGTGCTTGATGGTGTGAGGGAGTTGAAGAGGGCGATTCTGGTGGAGCTGGAAGTTGTGGAGGCTGCCGTTGAAGATCTGGCAGTTCCTGGTGCTCTATAGTGTGAACCGTCTTGGTCCCCTAAAGCGCTGGTCATTGCCATATTGCACGATTATTGTTCGTTCTGGAACCAGACCGGGCAGATACGATGTATTGTATGTAGTGGCGGTACCGACAAGAAGAGCAGTGTCACGAAAGGGGTACAAAGTCGCCGTTTCAATGTCTGGTACAGCAACGAGAAAAAGGCGAATCTAACGGTTTTAAAAGGAGCAGAAATATCATTAAGTCAGTTGGTAAAGAACATGTTAGTTACCTAGCCTGTCGGCAGATCGCCATGCAGGACGACAAAGCTAGCGCATCGCTTCGTACACGTTCGAGAACTTTGCCAAGTGGCGGCATGGTTCAAGCTAGAGCCGGGTACTCCTGAAAAGGAAGTTGACGGGCATCTCTGCAGCCACTAGTCATGTAATCAGTGTATTTAGTTTGCTCATGAGAGCCTGCCGAGCCTTCTGGGGATAGTTCAAACGAGACTTCACGATAGTTTGAGGTTTTAATCATGGTAAGGAGTTAATAGACCGGGGATATCAGAGCTTCGTCTTCATCTCCATGTGTAATTTCTCCACGCCCAAAGAGCTAGGTCAGTGCGAAACCGGCCCGGAACCTGTCTCCCATCCCATCTTTTATCCTTATCCACCTTGAAGACTTCAGCTGCTGGCTGAGCTTTTTATTAACAAACATCCAAGCTCTTGAGCTAAAGGAAAATCAGCTCATATATAAGTGTATATGAGCACGGTTACAATAGGGATGACAGACGATCAAGTGAACTATTAGAACAACCTGGAGCTGATTCTGCACCGCAGGCAGTGATAAATTGATGTGCAACCTGATTTTCCCCTCCTAGATTTTATGACAATTATGTAACATGCAAAAATTTCGCCGAAGGTAGAAAAACCCATGTCTATATCCTGGCATGTCTATCTGTAATCCTGGTTGATATCCATGCTTCTATCAAAGTTGCCGGAAACAGAGGACTAGTGATTCAGTCTAGTACGTTATCGAGGAGGCATATATCGAGGGTTTGTTCATATCACTCTTGGCCGATTTTGCGGTTACATGATATGCAAAATTGATGCCATGGAACTGAACAAAAGCAAGGACAACGCTTTATCATTTGATCCAATTGATAACTCCTGGAATTAGACTTCCTCTTGCAACACCTGTTCCTTATGCAATGTTGTTGGCCCATCAATCCACCCTTTTGACGCACCTACCCTGCTACCTACTATTCACTGGATCGTTCACGTGACATGCAACTCCTCCCCCGCCATCCACATTCTCTCGCCAAACAGTCATCAACTATCTCCTTAATCGAAACATCCCACCTCCCGCGAAGCGCACGTCCTTCGGATACAACGATAGCCTCTCCATCCCCAATAACCCCCAAAATCGAGAATCCACACCTCAAGGAGATAGCCGTCCTGGGCATGTCGGCTGCTACCACTGACCCGGCCCTTGTTGCTGCTCCCGCCCCAGACCTCTCTCCTGTTGATGCTGTCGACCAGTTAGGCCACGACCTGTCGACCGTTGACCAAGTTGGCGATCATGTCGGCGCGTCACCAAAAGAGAGGCATTCTCTGACCCTCGATCAACGTAGGGCTTTGCGGCGCTGGGCTAACAGTCAGCCCATCCGTCCTTCGCATAAAGCCTGTATTGAGTGGTTCTACTCGCAGTACGGCCAGCAAATAAGCCAATCCACCGTGTCGCACTCGCTGTCGCCAAAATACTCGCGCCTTGATAGTGACAACCCTCAATTATCTGGTTCTCGTCTGCGCTACGGAAACTGGCCTGATGTAGAAAAGCTCGTCCTCATCTGGTTCCAGCAAGTCCAGGCCTCTGGACGCCAGCCAACTAACGAGGAGCTGGGAGATAAAGCAAAGACCATCTTCAATCAGCTACCAAGATACAAAGACGAGAACCCTCCCGAATTTTCCCCGGGATGGATTCACCGTTTTAAAAAACGTTATGGGCTTTTGATACGAAGACAACGGCGTCATGGGGATGGCGGAATGAATCCCGCCGAAGATATTGGATATCTGGCCGATTGTATTCCCCGATTCATGAATCTCGCTCCAGATACAAGTCCAGGGGCGATCAAAGAAGAAGTCTTGCGCGTTGTTGGCATCGAGCCCAGCATCGGCATGTGTGCATTGGTGCGTGATGAAGTGGTTCGTAGATTAACAGCCCCCCAACAACCGCAGCCGCCCTCTCTGCCGCAGCCTCCTCCCATGATGACACACGACTCTCCTGCAATCCCTCCGCCTCAGCCAGATCAATCCATCTACGCAGATGACGACCCTGAAGTTGTTTTGCAGAATGCCTTGCGCCACCTTCAGCAGGAAGAGCAGGCCGCTGAAGAGCAGGCCGCGGCTGTGCGCGAAGAGCGTGAGCGCGCGGAACGAGTCGGGCTCCAACAAAACAGCATCATGGCTACTCCTACCGCGCGTGCCTCTCCTGTTCAGCGCTTTACGGCTACGCCAGCCCATGACTTGGGTGCTGATCTCACGCTCACCCCGATTGCATCGGACACGCCTGTCGCCCGGGATGAACGACCCTTGAGGTGCCCCTTTTGTGTCAACCAGCGCATGCTACGTACTATAAAAGAAGCAATTGAGCACATGTCTACTCATGTTGTTGTGTGATTCGTGTCCGCTTGGGCATTAAGGGGCGTCTCTGGTTTCTGTCGACACTGTCATTCACAAAGGAGTTGGAGTTTTAGGTAGACGATTGTGGCTTCGGGCGAATATGTACAATATACACACAAATACACAACTCAATGTTGAGCGTATGCTATAATATGAACAGCATGAATTGCATTATTTCATGCCCTGGTGAAACGCCCGGAAAAGTCTACGCTATACAACCACCGTTTGTCTATAAGAGCCCGCTTGCTTTCAATGCCTTCATGACTTCGTCACTGTCCTTCTGGGCTTGCGTTCTGTGCTTCTTGTGTTCACCTAGGTTGATATAGTTCACCCAGAACTTAAGCCCCTCTAGTCCCTCCTCACGACACAACTCTCCTCGCTCCTCGGCCATCAGCAGTTCCTCTTCTGCAACACCGAGACTCCATCCGAAGCGCTCAGCGGCTTCCTGGGCAGTCACTCCACGGCCAAACTCCTGCCAGTCCCAGGGCACATCGCGATCCGGCGGGAACTCGTGAAGGTCCTTCAGCCATGCAAGTATGGCTCTTACAGTGGTTCCGTCGGTGCGCTCGCGACTCTGAACAACCATGACACCACTGCGAAACGTGCGTAGGCGGACAGGCAGCTTAAGCTTGCTCCAAAGCCTTGCGGCCTTCTCAAAATCTGCCGGGCTGACGAGCTCAACACCACCTCGGACTCTGTTGAACATGGCCCATAAGTCAACAAGCGTAATGATACCGCCCGCCTTCTTGAGCACACCTCTCGAGTCATCTGTCAGGAACTCGGCCAGGTTTCTGGCTAGTTCTGATAAATAGAGTGACTCGGAGCTACCGCCACCGACAATGTCCTTTGTCGTGACAAGTCCGAGTTGGCTTGCCGACTCTGCGAGGATGGCATTCTCCTCGGCTGATGCATTGCCCTGCCCATTGTTCGTCTGCCGCGCAAACCGTTCCGCAAGGGCAATTACCTCCTTGGCGGATGACATAAGAGCCTCCAGATCCTCAAAGGCACTTCCAATGAGTAACTCATTGTTTTTGCGCATGTTAAGACCCAGCTGCTCCAGCCCAGCAATACCAACGCCCTTCGTTCGCACCCCTGAACCACCATTGGTAGCATCACTTGCTCCTTCATCTGCAGCCCGACTGTTCGGGGCCGGTGGGGCATCTCGAAGTAACCATTTGCGCTGTGTCATGGAACCTTTCAGTCGCTCATAGAATATCTTCTCCCCTCCCCTCCGGAAAGAAATCTTTACACTTTCAGGGGTATCACTACCGTTTTTGTTGATCTTACTCGGATCGAGGACAGGCCCCGGAGAATCAGTTCTGACTGTTTCGGATGCTGAACTTTGCTGAATAGGGGATGGAACGTTGTTGGATATCAGAGGGCCACCGCACATCTCGCATGTCATCAAGGAAGGATGATTCGAGAAAGTGCACCGAGGACATTGGAATGAAGCAGACGACTTCGAGCCATTGGAGGCATCAGTCAAACTTGGCGTAGGTAATTGATCCAAGTGTTCGGACAGAGGCCGAGGGCCGGACTGAGATGGCCGTAACGGAAGCGGCGAATCGATAGCTGTTGAGGCTGCTGAACGATTACTCGCACCAGAAATCGCAGCTTTCAGAACATGAGATAAAGACGGCTTGATGCCACAAGCTAAGCATGGAGGGAGGGGCGTATGTGCGTTAGCAGAGGTTGGATCAAAGTTTGAAGGGACTGGATTTGAGAAACTGCATATTGTGCAGACCCAGGTCGCACTCGTTACAGGGGGCTCAGGGGGAGCTCGATACCCAGATTCAGAATGTCCAGGGGATCCAGAAGCGTTCCTTTGTGAGCTTGACACATTGGATATAGCGCGGCTGTGATATGATGACCGTTTAGGTGGCTTTGGTATCAGAGTCACCTTGGCTGATGACTTGAGAAATCCAGCATAGAACTCATGGCGCTCGACATCTTTCAGGTCCAACGCCACAGAGTGTTTGCGGGGTTCTTGTTTGTCAACGTAACAGACTCGATGCGAAGTCAAGTAAACCTGCCCATTTTGCTGATTGGGAAGCTTGAACTTGCTACAACTTTGTCAATTCAAGCCTCAAGACGTCCCGGCAACAAGCAACTTACCCCTCATACAAGCCAACGTTGTCCTGGACAAAGAGAAGCACCTCATCAGGGAGATAAGAGGGCCGTAGTGCGGTAGTTAGGTCGATGTGTTTCAGAAACATCCGTCATGGAGGTCAGAGTAAGTGAGAGGAATTCGAGTAGGACTGGAATGGTCGTTGGTGTATGGATCAATGATGATGCAAGTAGAGGATGGCTTGCAGTAAACAGGCGCTAGGATACAAAGAAGAAGCCAATAAATCCTACACAAACAAGAAATGAACAAAGAAACAGAGAATAGATTTCTTATGTTTGCTCCAAATTCTGAATTGATTCACAAATCCAAAAGGCGAATCGTTTGGATGTCGAGTGATGTCTTCCAAGGCACGCGAGACTTGACTGGCCTCTCTGGGGTTACAGGCCCCACTATGTGATAAGCTTCACAACTGAGACCAAACTTGGCCGTGTCACCGGATCACCGTTTCTCCGGGAATGAGCAGGGACCTTACCGCCACCGCCTTGACTCGACCACGAGAAAATACCCTCAAAGAAACCTCCACACGTAACCGTAATTCCACCATCTCCGAAGCTCATCTTGCTCCGCCATTTTGACTTCACATCCCGCATCATCATTTCTCCCCAACTCTTTTACTGTAAAACTAACCCCTCGCACCGCTAGCATATCCACGCAATGATGCCAACTTGGTCAGCGCAACAAGCGCCGAGCGTGACCCAGCAAACGGTACCAGCATCTTACGCCTATCCGACGAGTAAGTCATCATCTCACTCGCCCGCAAACCAGTTTTCTATCTCGACAAGCCTGACACCAAACGCAGATCCTGCCTTCATCCCCGTTGCCGTCCGTCAAGGGTTCAATCAGTACGGAGCGCCGCCTCCTACTTATGCCGGATACGCACCTCCACCGCCCCCTGTGCAACCCCAAATGTCTTCTACTTCGCCCGTGAATGGTGTAACTGCTACGCCAGAGAAGTCTAAAGTAGACTGGCCTGAATCTGTCCGGAGCTATGTTCAACGATCTTTCCTCCCCCAATACGAAGAACCGACCGTGCCTCGTGCGGAAATCGAGGCTAAGCTTAAGGACACCATCGGTACTGCAAAGGCAAACGGCACGCTATACACGCTCGACTGGGACAACATGCCTCTTCCGCAGGCCTTGGTGAAAGCTGAACGTGAAGCAAATACCAAGCAAAGTTTCCAAGTGCCGCTCAACTCCAAGAAGAGGAAATCTACCGATTTTGCCAGTAATGACAACTCCCAGCCACCGTGGCGTACTAACTCGCGATCTTCGCTCGAAGACCGTATTTCCTTTCCTTCCCCCGAAAAGCGTGCTTCTATGGACGAGCCCCTACCTAAATCAAGTAAGTTCCAAAAGGAAGCCAACAAACGCAAACGCCGCTTCGAAAACGAATATAAATCACGTCGATCGCCCAGTCCACCCCCGCCTTCATCTGGACCAATCGTCGGCACATGTGAGGTGCTGGAGAAGAAGTACCTTCGTCTCACCGCGCCTCCAGTTTCATCTAAAGTCCGACCTGAAAGTATTTTGCGTCAGACACTAGATCTTCTGAAGAAGAAGTGGAAGCGCGAGAGCAACTACTCGTACATTTGTGACCAGTTCAAGTCCATGAGACAAGATTTGACTGTGCAACATATCAAGAACGACTTTACTGTTTCTGTTTATGAAATCCATGCGCGCATTGCCTTAGAAAAGGGGGATATTGGTGAGTATAATCAGTGCCAAACCCAACTACGATCGTTGTACGGTATGGGCCTGAAGGGCAACCCCATTGAATTCAAGGCGTATCGCATTCTATATTTTATTCATACCGCCAACCGAACTGGCCTGAACGACACTTTGGCAGATCTAACTACAGCAGAAAAGGAGGAGAAAGCGATCAAGCATGCACTGAATGTGCGGTCATCTTTGGCGTTGGGAAACTATCACAGGTTCTTCCAGCTCTACTTGGATACCCCTAACATGGGCGCCTATCTGATGGACATGTTTGTCGTTCGAGAACGGCTTGCTGCATTGTGCAATATTTGCAAAGCGTGGGTTTCCCCAACCATGATGTTTAGCTGAACCGTTTACTAACTGGTTTCTAGATACAAGCCGGATGTCAAGCTTCGCTTCATTACAGAAGAACTCGGTTTCGAGTCTGATGCTGATGCGGCCCAGTTTGTCATCGATCATCAAGGTCAACACTTGTTGGAAGACCGAACAGACTACATTGCGTTCCTGACTGGCAAAGCTGGTCCTCTCTTCGAGGCTGCGCGTAGCACAGCATTCCAAAAAGTTGATATCAAGGGCCAGATCTAAGCCTTGCTCGCATCTTGGTGTTTCTTTTTCTTTTTCTTTTCTTTCCCATTGCGACTTTGTTCGACGTCTCATCGATTGAGACTTTTCTGTCGTTATGCTCATCGACGAAACATGATGATGCTTTCACTCTGGTGATATGTCATTCATGTAGACACGACCTCGGCGTTTTATACCCTGTTTCTGCTTAGGTGGCACCGGTATTTCGTGTCATTATACTCTGCACCAACCTGGGTACAGCATGATCATAGTCCATCTGTGCCGCTATACCTCGGGATTCACAAATTAACCATAGCCTCGATACCAGCACCCAGCCTAACAACTGAGGCGATACGTTTGATGTACGGTGCATTACAAAATTGGATGGATGGGATGGACTCTAGATACAACAGATTTGTTTGGGATGCAGTCGGGTAGTAACATTTGACTAGCTTGCTCTTTCTTGTCCTGTTGAGGCCAGTGGATTGAAGGCTTTGCTGAGCTCTGGCAGTCGTTGTCCGTTGAGCCAGGTCTTTCTACACCCGCCTCAACAGGTACGAAAGTAGTTGTAATGCTCGGGAGTTATAGGGAGTTTCTGGTCGGTAGTTTTTAAGTAACCAGCAATTGATATTATTTCCAAATGTTGACTGTACCTGAATCACTTAATGCATTCCATTGCTGGCTGTGTAAGTGACGGTGGCGGCATGGCACTTGACACTCGCCTGTATAATATAGCTGTAGGCTTCAGGATTCAATTATGGGAAACCAGTAAAACATTTGTCTTTGATATATAAGTGTGAAACTTGTAATTATAAGTACAATTTTCAGAAAATGGCGATGATCCGTTCGTTTGTATGTGTATTTACTATAGCGTATTACCGATTGTATGGATAGTATATATTGCATAATAAAAGGTGTTCTAATTGAGAACGTTACTAGACTAGCTAGTGCAGTGGTGAACGCAGATCGTCTGTTCAGGACTGAAACCGCTCAGCGATCGAAGCCTCGAGCTTCCCGTTCGAATCCCAGCCATAACTACCGCTTCGGTACTCCGGTACCATTACTGTTGATAAACCCTACTGTTGAAATTACTGTGAAACTATATGCACCGTCTGTGCATTTGCGCCTCGTGTGCAATCGACCAAATCTGCGTGCTCCGTCCGCGAAGCGCCAACGATCATCGGACCAGCCGCTCACGTTCCTCGAACGAGATACCTGCCGATACCGTCTTGAGTACAGACTTAAAATTACTCAACTCTTACTGTGAGAAAGGGGCCTTGGTAGTGCCCTACCACAAGTGCTCGGGAGATAAGGATGGATAGTAGTAACTGCTTACGCGCAGCACCTCCATGCCCTCGGGTTCCCGGGGAGACGAGGGGTTTAGTGGCGTTCTCACTTTTTTGTGATTTTTGTAACTCAGTACCTATAATCGTAGCTGAGTACTGTGTATCGTAGTTTATTATTTTCCTGGATATTATTCTGTTCCTAATGAGATAGACTGTAGGTTGCGTTAATGTAGCTGCTCTCTCTGTGTAGTCTGTAAAATATTGCGCGAGACTTCCTAGGCAATAAATAGCTAAGACTAGTAAGACTGTTTCTTGATCGAAGCGAACGGGAGATTGACACTCGAGATTGTGGCCCAGGGCAGTGGTATCCGTAGACAAACGGCGCCGACATGGACAATGGCGGGGGACGCTTCCGGTAGATTATGGATTGAAACCTGACAAGGATGAGTTTTTGGGATGAAGACATGCAAAGACCAACATGTTGTATATGAAGGAAGAATCGTGGAAGACATAATAATAGGTGAATACTTGTGATCATAATTGAGTGGCAGCATGTAATCCATAATACCAACGGCCTGAACAACAACGAGTGTAATGTACCGACCCAGGAACGCAATATTGCTTCTTTAGCACTTTGGACTTGACTCAACATGATGAGTCTTGCGAAACTGAGGCCATTTCATAAGGATTTACGGATATCAGCTGAAGAGATGAGCGCGCGGTTGTTGTTTGCATAAACCCAAGAGGGCTGGACCAGCAACATCCGGCATCAGATGGTTGTTTCTTTATGCAATGTGTGTTGAGTTGAGTAAAAAAACAAGCCATGTCGTTATGCCGAACACATATGCCGCCGAGAAGATATGACATCAACAGCGGGACAGGGAAGAAGAGAACGAGATTCTGCATAAAAATCACACTCTTTTCGGCCGTCTCCATCATGATGATTTCTAGAAGCCAGTTAGTTCTTGGTACGGCCAGTCACAGTAGCAATTAATGCGGTGCGATCGATGCGTGGCCCCCCTGCATGCTGAACCCATCCCTGCCACGCGACGAGTTCCCCGTTTCTTCTAGTCTCTGATCAAATGTCCGGGAATTTCTCGAGTTTGATTTATTCAGTCATTAGCGTCTTGTACTTTGGTGTAAAGGATGAGATGGAGGGACCCTAGGCTGCTGCACCCGGATATGACGAATCCACCATGATCCCCTTGCTAATTTGACCACACCCATGACCCGGGGATGAGCGAACGAGAGTGAGACGAGACAGGCTTAAGCGGCGGTTGGCCCGAGTTGAGTCGAGGCGATTCGAGTCGAGCCGTCGACCTGGTCAGGCGTCAATCAATGGCACTTTTGTTCTTTTCCTCTTTGTATGTAAGAGGGGTAGGATGCGATAGGGATTGGTTCTGCAAGCGGGAGGTCTGTATGCTGCCTGCCTGTAGATGCGGTATTGTGGGCAGTGCTGGGTGAATACTGCATATGTGTGGTAGATATTGTGCCCTCTTGCAGTACGCTGCTCAGTGTAATCGTCTCGAAGCGCCGAATGGTGTAGTGTAATTGGCAGATTGAAGTTGGCTAAAGGCGACAAGGGTTGGATTGATGTTTTTAGTGGTGAAGAGCTGAAGGGAAGCGACGCAGCTCTTGGCGTTTTCCAAAATCTGCGAATAATGTCATAGCGAGAGAAGAACGAATGCCTAATCAAGTCTGGTTCTTGTAGCTCGAGTATCATATCAGCTGCACTTACCGTAGTCTAACACAGACCGTTGCTGTAGGTAGGTAGGCCTTGAAGCTTCAAGTCAAAGCTCGAAACCATGATGGGTTGGGAACTAAAACTAGACTACCTGACTGGCCACCAACCAGATAGATCCATTCATAACCTCAATCATGCTGTCTTTTAAATTCATGACCATGTTCAAATTGCGACTCCTATACCCTCCAGTCTCTTCTTCTGTTGTTCTTCTTTTCGCTTTTTATTCTCTGTATCAGATACAATAATCTTTACTGTATCCTTAATCACTACAATTCCCACTTACCTTACAGGGCCCGCATCTCTGGCAGATGCCAAGTTTGTCGCTACGACCCCTCCATCTATTATTACTGAATCACCCCACCTCGTACCTGAGGTAGTATTCATCTTTCTACCTTTGGTTCTGCTATTATCCGAACGTATAGATAATCCTTCGCATTGTCGAATACGTGCCAAAAGGAATCCGAGACAAGCGCGCTTTTGTTATCTCATCAAATCCCTGTGATATTTCGCGTCACAGATGCACTGGAATCCAAGTTTTGAAATCCGATCAGTCACAGGTTTATACGACTTGACCAAACCCAAGTCATCAGGTTGTTGCGAAGCAAAAGAAGCAAACAAGCAAAACCACTAAGAAAGAAAACTCGTCGCCTCCCTTTAGCCGCCACTGAATCAGATCTTCTCTTCTCTACCTTCAATCTATCTATTCATTCTCGACACAAACATTTATCGACTTTGTCAACCATTACACAATCGCTTCCACAACGCTTCGGTCCACCTGAGCGAGTGAAGTACAGCGCAGCACATCATCACAGGACACCGAGTTACTGTGAGTGATATCGCCAACCCACCTCAGGACAGGCTAGGCACATACCTACCTCCGTATTCTGTCCCCCCTGGCGTACACTCGCAGCCCGACCAACTCACGTTGCGAGGACTCACTCCACCCATTCTTTTTTTAATTTCATGTGCAGTGTGACCTGAGCCAGGCATTCACTGTAAGGTACCTCGTCTTGAGGGTCCTTCTTACCCCCCCACTCCACTGCAACCGCCGCACTGCACGCGCTGCCCGTGCCCGGCTTAGCGGTTAGGTACCTGTAATCCTGTACCTTGCCTTACACCAATATCGGCTTGGATCGAAATAAGGTAGCCCAGCCCGCCGCCGTGCTCCCATCGGGTCCAGTTCGTCTCTACCTTACTCAGGTCGTTCTTGCGATTCTTGGTCCTTTTTTTACAACCTCCACCTTTGAGAGATTCACAGCTTCCCAACTTGCAACTGCCCAGGAGGCATTCGGTTACACAAAAATGAAGGTTCGTCACTGCCCTTTTCGGTCGCCCATGCCTCTCGGTACAGATGTCGTGCTTTGATTTCATCTTGTTGTGCCTCGCCTCACAAGGCGCTATTCGCATCTCCTTCTCACTGCCTGCGGTTGCCCCCCTCCCCCGCCGCCGCATTCGACTGCACTCGTGAAAAGGCGCCCTCCTCGTTGTTACTTGTTATTCGCGGTCGCCTTTGCTGGCGCTCTCCAATACTCGAGCCATAAAAGCTAACAGTAATGCGCTTCGTACAGGCTCTTCGACGTTCGATCAAAGGTGATAAGGACAAAGGACCAGTCACTCCCAAATCAGCTGTCGCCATTGTTCCTCCCAAGAAGGTTGGTGGCCTCCCACTCCCACGCAAATCACAAGCCTCAATAATTCTCGAACCGGTTTGCCACATTGGGCGCCGCCATGGTCCCACGGCAAACCTCACATTGATCCTGGAGCTCCAATACTGATGCCCAATTCAATCTCTAGGTTATTCGAGCACTTTACGATTACGAGGCCCGTTCCAGCCAAGAACTCAGCTTTTCGAGAGGCGATTTTTTCCACGTTATCGGTCGCGAAAACGATGACGACTGGTACGAAGCATGCAACCCAGCTCTTCCTGACGCCCGAGGTCTCGTGCCTGTAACCTTCTTCCAGGCCCTTGGCCGAACCGAGCGAGATAGTGCACAGTCCGACGGAGGCCAACCCCCCTCCCCGCCTAAGAACCCCGACCACGATTCCGGATACAGCGAGTCGCCAGCGATGCATCCTGCACCAGCAGTCATGTCACCTACCACAAATTCTGCGCCCCAAGGCCACCAACGAAATTCCAAGTCAGTCGGAAAGACGGGTGCCATGGTTTACGGAATTGTCATGTACGACTTTGCTGCGGAAAGAGCGGACGAGTTGGAAGCAAAGGCCGGTGAAGCCATCATTGTTATTGCACAATCGAACCCCGAATGGTTTGTCGCCAAGCCTATCGGTCGACTGGGCGGCCCCGGATTGATTCCTGTTTCATTCGTCGAAATTCGTGATATGGCAAGCGATAAGGCGATTCAGAACCCAGGAGATGCAATCAAGCGTGCTGGCGTGCCCAAGGTGGAAGAATGGAAGAAGATGGCCGCCGAATACAAGAATAGCAGCATCACCCTTGGCAAGTTTGAAGGAGGCGGTCCCGGACAACCTGGACAAGGCATTGAGCAAGGGATGGAACGCATGAGCATTCAACAACAACAGCATTCCCGACAACCTTCACAAAACGGAACGGTAAGTCTCGTCCCAACAATGCAAGATTAGCCAAGGGAAAAACTGACATCAATGCAGCAGCCAGGATACGCAAGCCAGCCCCGAACCTCTCAGCAACCGCAACCTCATCAAAGCCAGGTGCAAAAACCTGCTGCTCCTCTCCATGCTCCTCTCGAAGCACGAATACCACGATACTGTTTTGCCGAGGACAAGTACTGGTTCGTGATTGAAGCCGTGCTCGAGGACGGACGACAATGGGAGCTGTCTCGATACTATGAGGACTTCTATGATTTCCAGATTGCCCTGCTCACCGAGTTTCCGGCCGAGGCTGGCAATACGGGGACACAGAAGCGCACACTGCCATACATGCCTGGTCCAGTCAACTATGTGACAGATGCAATCACCGAGGGACGACTGCATAATTTGGATGCCTATGTTAAGAACATGCTCAACCAACCCCCATACATTTCAAGATGTAACCTGGTGCGACAGTTCTTCGCACCCCGCGAAGGAGATTACGAGATCGACCCCAACGACAACGAAAATGAGTATCGTCTATCGCAAGGCTCCCAACTCTCATCTATGGAATCTCCTGCTGGTGGATCGCAAAACAACTTAAACGGTAGCGGATATGGCTTGGCACCATCACACCCTGACATGCAAACACAGGCATCGTCGTTATCGCAACCTTCACAAGCCTCGTTGGGCGGAGGCATGCAAGCTCCCTCACAACCACCATCCGCAATGAAGATCAAGATGTATTTCAACGGCGATCTCATTGCTATTCGGGTACCGACGGATATCTCGTTCCAGGCACTATACGACAAGATCTGCGATCGCTTGAAGATTCCAGCCAACGAGGAGATCCAACTCTTCTACAAGGATGAGCCTACTGGAGACAAGCCAAGCATGATAAGCGACAACGATCTGGATTTCGCACTTCAGCGAAACGAGAAACTGCTTCTCTACGTGGAGGCGGTATAAGTGCCGAACCTCGCTGACGACGATGGTGTTTCAGCTTGGTTGCATTCCTTCAATACCCGGATCCAAGTAGAGAGTCAAAACCCCACCAATAAGGGTAACAACTGGACTCGCCCGCTGTATATTCTCGCCCTCCCACAACCACGCCGTACCGTACAGAGCCTGAAACCTTGATACCGTGCGTTTTTCTCTTCAAGAACGGATCTACAATTTCTCATGAGTCCCCAACGGACGACACGCCTGCCTTTTTCCTTTTCATTTTTGTTTTACTTGTACTCTTTGCGGATTTATGACGACACGTCGGCGAGGAACTTGATGCTTCTTTGATACCATTTTATTAGCTGAACGACTCATAACCTTTTACGTTCAGTGTACCAGACGTTCGTTGTCTTTCGTTGGGCCTGCAATGCCCCCCTTTTTGCTGCTTTCAACACTTTTGCGTACCTTCTTTGACATTCTGCCTTGTGGCAGGTGTCCGGCCTTTGGAGTGCCGTTTTGATATCACATGACTGAACTCAGTACTTTTCTTACTTTTTTATTTCTTTAGTTCCTCACCGAAGGTGGTTAGGCCTGTGGAGGGTGGTTGGGACAGGGTGCCGGAGCAAGCAAACGTGATTGTGCTCTGCTGCAGCACATCGAGAATGAGGATGGCCAGAAGATTTGCGCCAGGATGGTAACCCCGATGAGTTGTATAAACAAACTTAACGAGCCATGCTCGTGGGGGTTGACGGGATGGCGGGTGGCCTGTCTCGCATGATTTGCGAGGAGCAGGATATGAGCACTTCGAGTGCGGACGTGAAGGTGGAGGTGGAAAGCATGATGAGCGCATGCATATGCGAGATGAATGAAAATAACAATTCAATTGGCCTTTCCCTTGAAGTGATGTGAGAACCTGAGTAAACAGCGTCAAACACACTACTTGACGTCGTGTATTTCAGTTCCAGTAATATGATATCCGTAGTGAGTGCATTCTTTGTGCTTGAATTGTTTTTATGCGTCAATCCTATCAGTCTGTACTCTTTACACACCCAGCCTGTCTATGTTCTATCTAGAAGTCTATCGTGGGTAGCAGATCATCGTCGTATGCTCTTTGAACGTTTCGCCATCCGTTGAAAACCATAAAATGCCAACATTAAGTCCCCCAATTGCCATGAACCGTTACAAGACTAAACCAACAAATGCAACCATTTCATTACGCAGCCGCGTAACTGAAAAAAACGCCAGGAACAGGAACCAGAACCAAAACCGGAAATATGAGGTCATGCCCATCCTTTGGGGTACCAAGACGAGGAATGTGTGAGTGTGTGTGATGTCAGCGGCTAAGAACGGACGCTTCTTACTCCAGCTTGGTCATGAGGTTCTTGCGTACTTTCATGTTGACGACACCGCCAACACCAAACGCAGGAACAATTCGACAGATTCGCGCAATGGAGCTGATAAACCAGTTGCGGCGCACAAGATCTAACCGGTCTCTTAATGATACCACTGCGCCTCCAGGACCGGTCGCTTGACGGTTGTAGAGATCAAGACCAAACAAATGCATTGGTGTAGAAATGAACTGCACCATGGCTGGCGCCATGAACTGTGCCGCGTAGAGCCCAGACACTCTCTTCTTCATTTCGGCAGAGAACTTCTCGTCCAGGATTGGGCCCAGTAGAGGCGGGACGTTGAACGAGGCAAAGATGGTCATGCAATCGCGCAGCGCAAACAGACCGTATGAAGCCATAGGCACAGGTCGGGGTACTACTCCGGGGGGACCAAACATGCGCACAAAGACCTGGTCCTTGTAGATGCAGACACCGATGTTGGCGGCGCTCGAGGCGGCGAATTTTGTCGTTCCGGCCGTCACGCTCGAGGCGGGCCTGTTGTTGACGGTCGAGAAGGATGTGTCGACGGCGTTGGCGGTAAGATATGTGCCGCCGTACAGGCAGAAGATGAGCGCGGTGGGTTTTGAGAAGAGCAGAGTGTGAGGGCGTGTGATGAGAGTTCGGAGGGAGGATTTGACAGAGTTTATGAGAGTGTTTGCGCCTGAAGCGTTTTCCATGATGGAGCTGTTTGTCATGATGTCAGCTTTTTTTTTGTCTCTGAAGATTCTTGGCGAAGTCGGTCATGACTTTTTCTCTTGTGTCGAGGATGTGCGCAAACAACCTAGACAGAACAAGACGAGTGGAATTGCACTTACCGGTCAATAATAGCAATCAGAGGCGCAACCATAGAGGCCGCGCTCGCAGCAGAGAGGAAATCAGCGCCGAGTCGTGGTGCTAAGTTCTTGGTGTTCCATGTGTTTTTGGTGGTGATCTGCTCGGTTGTAGTTGCCCCGGCCAAAGCCAACGCTGGCGCATCTGAGCCCTTCATGATGTTTGATTTTGATATTGTTTTCCCTTTAAAAACCCTTTCTTGACGTTCTCTTTTCAAGTTGCAGTTAAGAAATGGAATAGAAAAAAGAGAATAGTATGACGGAAGAAGAAAGATAGAAAGGAAACAAACTAACTATAAAACGGGGAAAGGTAAGAGGTAGTCAGTCACTTAAGCTTGAGACGGGGGAAAAAAAGCTAGGGGTGGGATGAAAGAAAGCGATAACGAAACGAGCGGCAACGAAACGAGCGGCAACGAAACGAGCGGCTGCGAAACGAACGGCAGTAAACCCCGAAGCGAAGTAAATCCCTTAGTTTAGAGTGGGTTAGCGTAACTAAGGGTATCCTCCGCTTTGTTAGACCCTCTTCTCGGTACGTTAGCGATGTTGATTATTGTCGAAAACCGATATGGGACTCTTAATTCTGTCATGTTGACTCCCTGGGGCGCCGAGATCGGCCGACCATTCGGACTCGTTGCCGAGTTTCAACGTTGACGGGTTGTCGCGGGTATTTTTAGCATTCATATATTAATCATAGGAGAGTTGATTATTGAAACCTTCGCTTCTGACAGTGATATTCATTCTGGCATGTAAATCGAACCATCCAATGCCTACGTGTATGTGTGTGAATAGTTCGCTCAACTATCGCGTAGCTCAACCCACATAAACAAAACCCCATGATTGATACTAACAAATAGAAACACCAAAGACTCATGATTATACATTTGTACAACTAGATAAAGCCCTAGCACTTTTGACCGCCCATTGAGCCCAAAAGGTCTAGAAGACCAGACTTCTTCTCCCCGCAATACAGACACTTCACTCTTGTTGACTTACACGCGATCTTCATCCACGCCGACGTTTGCCGGTTGTCTTGCAGAACGCTTTGCGGCTCAATCTAGCAACTTGAGCTAGTCAATATGCAGGCACGTGTCTGCCATTCATGGAACACAATTCCAACCCTCTGTTGGATCTGCAACGGCATATAACGGCTTTAAGTAGAAAGAATCCCGATAGAACATCGCTAGACTTTTCTTATCGACCGAACCCACACAGGACACGCGGGTAATAAAGGCAAACCGCATCAGAAGGAAGGACAAGTAACTTTCCCATATAAACTCATGGTTTTAGTATAGGAAAAGCAAGGGTCCTTTTCATACAATTTAAGCTATCGTTCTAATGCTAGGTGAAGCTCTAACCAAGAATTCAATAAACAATGCAAACAGGTCAAATCCAAAACAAGCACCCCGAGGGACAAAGTCTAGGTTTGAAGTCGTCGATCCCGCTGTTCAACCGCTCTTCAAGAAACTTAATCTCCACAAGGCCGACTGATCTCCAGAGCCGTTGCTCTCCGCCTCTCCACCGTCACCCTCCACATCACACCAAAGCGTCTGGGGCGCTTCGGAACCCGCCCCTCTGTTTACATACCCACTCTTGACCTCGACCGATGAGACCCGTGCCATATTGACAAAGTCAAATGTTCGGGCGCTTCAACGGACCGGCCCGATCGTTAAAGAACCGCAGTTAGGCGGCGGCGGTACTCGCATTAGAGCTTTCACCACCGCTTCCACCTGCTTGCTTCTCTTGCATCGCCAGAACAGCTGCAGTGAGTTGGTCAATCTTGCGGTTCAACTCGCTAAGCTGCACCTCCATGGCAGTTGGGGCGTCCATATCATCCTCACGCTGCTCAGTACTCTGACCGTTTGCTCTACCTCTAGGAGATGCAACTGTTGGGCGGCCAACGGTAGATGTAGATCGCTTTTGGGGAATTAACTGTCTACCGTTGCGTCGGGAGGAGTGCGACGGGCCCTTGAATCCAGCAAATTCATCACCCAGGGCTCCAGGCTTGCGATACATCTCATAAAGCTTGATGATGCTAACAATAGGCCAATGAGTAGCCTTGAGGAGTATGATGCGCCCGGCACGAAATTTCTCGTCAGCCGTAAAGATCAGGCGCCAGGGTCTGAAGATGACCAAAGCGAGCAGGTTAAAGGGGGGATAGAAATGGGTGAGTCGGTTGCTAGTCGACGCCTCCAAGACATAGACACTGTACACGTACAGGTACTCCTCCTTAGCGTGGGTGATAACCCGCGAGAAACTGTTGGAAAGCATACCAGTCAAGGAGCCCATCAACAGGAAGCTAGAGAGTGTGATGAACATGATCATCAGAGGCGGTCCAAAGAATGGATCGATCTGATTCATCACCTCGAAGCCAATAGGCGCCGAGCCGTAGAATATCTTTGTCAAGATCCAAGCCATTGACTTGAATGCAAAGACATTACGACCCACGAGCGAAAAGGTCGTGAGAAAGCCACAATAAACAACGACAACGAGTACCATGTATTTGAAGAAGTCCTTTCCCATCTCCTTCAAGCAGGGTATCAGCGTACCCCAAGCAGGACTTAGACTGAGGATGGAGAAGATGCGAGGAATCATAAAAAGTGCTTCAAGCGCCAAGATGTCAAATGCAAGGTCACTGAACTCCGGTTTGTTCTGAACGATACCAATAATGCCTGTCATCAGTTAGCGCATTGCATTTTGTAGAAGGCTTGTAATTCTTACGCAGAATTGCAAAGGCAAATCCGATAGTGATCATGACCATGTCAAACAAGTTCCAGATATCTGTAGCATAAAAAATTGAGCCCGCATCAAGCCACTCGCTGAGCTCATCGTAAAAGAAGGCCGCTATCCAGAGGAACAGGACCACCTCAGGGATGGTGATGCGGGACTCATCTCTCATAATGAGAACAGAGTAGTACAGGGCGAGGAAGATGCAGAAAAACACAACCTCCCAGCTCTTGAGATATTTGGGGACACGCAACCGAGAAAAAGGATCTGCTGTCCTAGGATTATAGAACCTGACTTTCTTGGTTGAGTGCACTGATAAGCTGTCCCAAAAGACGATATCGCCGCTCCATATAGCAGTGATGATCTTTTGTACAATGTGTTGACTGAGGAACCGTTTGGCGTCGGCAATGGCTGCAATCTCAAGGGCGTTCAAATTCTTAAAGGACGATGTTGGGTCGCCTTCATTCTCATCATCCGAGTCATCGGATGTCATAGTCAAGCGGGAGAGAGAACTCAGTAGCTGATTGCGTTTCATGCTACTTCCAGCAGGACCAGGACCACGCCGGCGATTATCAATAGTGCGAATATGAGACAAGAGAGGCGAATGCTCTCCGGCCTCTTCATCACCTGCGTGGCCATTGCCTGCTTCTTCATCTTGGTGATCATCGTCAAGATCGGGGATTTCGTATAGACAGTAGTTAACTGCCTCACGTTCAGAGAGACGAGTGAGAAAACGCCATGCAACGATTTCACATGCGTCGGCACGCGATTCTCCCAGTGTACGATGTTCTGAACCAGTCGTATAATGCCATTTGAGGGCGCTGTGGGGATTTTGTTAGCTGAGAAGCACAAATATTCGAGAGCGTATGGCATCAAAGTTGCACAGCATATGCAGTCATGTCCTGATGGGTTGAGCATTTATGTAATTGGTTCCCCTGACAGGACCTGTTATGCAGCCACAAACACGATTTGGAAGGAGAGAGATACAAGGTTCAGGGAAAAGATTGAAAACGAAGCAGTCACTGGTCCAATGTCGTTCGAATAATACGTACAGCAGAGCATTGACAATTCCGCGGTTGGTGCATGTCGCAGTGAGATGATCCACCAAGATGCGTAACGAAGTCCCCGCAGCTGTGGTTCTCAGCTGTTCAAAGGTGCTCGGCAGCTCAATAACTGCAACAAAGTATCTGCAAAGCGTCTTAGTAGGGTCAATTGGATCGTAATTAGGAGAACGTACAAGGAGAGCTTCTTGACGACCTCTCTAAAGCTATCACTAGTTCTAATGTCTGGTAGATCATTTTCGTAGTCGTGACGGATGGAGATAGGACTGCCGTCCCGAGGAGCGGGGAGCTTCTTTGATTTGACCTTGATAGGCATGATAGCAAGGAATAAATAGGTATGACGATGGCAGGCAAAGCAATCAAAGGAGCATATCCTCCGCCGAAGCTGTAGGTTGAAGATGAATTGTCTGGAGTGACAGGATCCTTCAGGATGGCCGAGAGACAGCAGGTGGTAAGTATGCGGCAGAACCGGTCAACAAGATTCCCCGTCTCCTTCCCTCCTTTGTTTTGTCTTTATCACGATATAAGGGAGGAGAGATGCGGAGATGAATCACGAAGGAGGGGAAAGAAAAGAGCGGGCCTGTGCACCGTCAATTCGACTTGACTCAAGTTGCCCGTCGATCGGCTTCCGGCGTCCAGATAATTGGCACTGATGGTATCACGAGAGTGAATGAGAAGGTGGGAAAGGGCGACCTTGGGAGTTTCAGGAGAAGGCAATTGCTACCCAAAATTAATCGCGACACTCTAGCAGCTATGCCAACTTCCAATGGCAGATCTTTTGTGTCAACTTGATTGCGCGCGCCGAGCTTAGCGCGCGCACCGAAGATCCTCTACTAGGCATAGGCATATTCCAACCAGAAAGGCCGGTAGCATGTCACGACGCTCTCTCGATCTTCAAGGGTTCAATGTCAGAGTGGAGAAAAGAAGGGTCCTTTACGAAGCTTGGCACCACTTGCAGATGCTTGTCAATCGTCGACACCTGGGGATTGGACGATCTAGACTCGTGAATCAAGTTTATTTGACCTTGAAGGAGCGACATTTTTCTCGATTGAATACTACAAAATCCCGGCAATTAGAATGCGACCAGGCTCAGCCTAAGACCACGCAAACTGCGGCTAGAAAATGCATATGCTTCAGCGTTCCTAGAAGAGTCAAAAACAGACGATTCAGCCAATAATAATAACAAGAGAAAAGTTGCATGTCTTCGGATGAATTCGACAGTAAGCAATAGATCTCAAAGCTCGAGATCCCCCACTTGTGTCTTGAAAATAGACGAACCAGCCAATAAGCAACCCCTGAAAGGCATAGCCGCGATTTGAAAGGAATATGAGGCTGGCCAAAGCCACAACCGTGATGTCAACAATGCAAAAGAAGAGTGGAACACATTATCAACTTGAGAGACTCTGACTGGTCCATTCGTCAATTATGAGATTTGGACTGAACAGAATGTCGGGACAGTTGAATATGTTTCGAGTTTCACAGCCACATTCATACTCCAACGCGACGTAAGCATTGGCGAGCCAGCGAGTTTCTGTCGAGAAACCACCTCATAGTCATCTAATTCCAAATCCAGGGCTGAATCTGATGAGAGATGGAGTGTAATAAGCGTATAAGTGAAGCCATGGGCAGATGTATTGTCGAGTACATAAAGAAGAGATGGGAATGCGTAAAATAGTTGTCATCAAACAAGCTCATCTACAACAGCAATTCCTGCTTTGCCATTGAAACCACCACAAGACTACACCCACAAGATCTCACTTATACACGACTTGTACCATGTCTACCACGACTCTCATGGCGGCTACTACGACGGCGTCTTCAGCGACGGCTACTTGTACAACTGCGGTGCCTGGAAAATATGGCCGTGTTCCAGTTGATGCATGCAACGCCAACTACTTCTTCGATCCCAGCTTCGCTGCTAATCTTGCCTTCTGCGTACTCTTCGGCCTCACTACCATAGCCCATCTCGTCCAGGCCATTCTCTTCAAAAAGGCAAGTACATCCGTATGAAAGATCAAGATACTTTGAGTCGCTAACAGCTTTATAGAGATTCTGCTGGGTAGCCATCATGGGTGCAACTTGGGAAACAGTTGCATTTGCTTTCAAGACTCTTGGAAGTCATGACCAACAGAATCTCGCGTACCTCACTGTGGGCCAAATCCTTTTCCTACTCGCTCCCCTTTGTAAGTACTTAACAAGCACAATGAGGACAATTGCTAACATACTCAGGGATCAACGCTTTTGTATACATGGGAGTAGCACGCATGGTATATTTCGGCATGCCTGCTCAAAAGCTCCTAGGTATCAAAGCAATTCGCATGACACTCCTTTTTGTTTGGCTAGATGTCGTTCTCTTCCTTGTGCAAGGTACGGGAGGTGTCATGCTTTCCAACACAGACGCCGATAGTGATACAATCGATATTGGAATGAAGGTCTACATGGCTGGAGTCGCCCTGCAGCTCGCCGTTGTCCTTGTCTTCAGCGGCATCACTGTCTTCTTTTACTTCAAGCTGCGACAGCTCGAGGGTCGAAGTATGGGACGCATGAAGTGGCTAATCTGGACCATGGTTGTTGTTCTTATGCTGATTGTGGTAAGTATTGTTTGTCCATTCACGTGTTACCAAGCTGACAAGGTCAAGACTCGAATCGTATACCGCCTAGTTGAATTTGGCCCTGGTGTTAACGCGCATAACACGCTTCTTATCCACGAGGGGTATCCACTGGGTCTGGATGCTACACCGATCTTGATTGCCCTCGTATTGCTCAACATCATGCATCCTGGCTTTGTCCTCCGTGGACCAGAGAGCGAGTTCCCCAAGTTGTCCCACAAAGAAAAGAAAGCGCTCAAGGAGCAGAAGAAACAAGCCAAGAAGACTCGAAAGGCTGGTGCTGGAGAACTTGAAGAATTGTCTATTGACAAGCGGTCAAGCAGCAGCAGACAGGTCGTCTGAAGGGTATAGTTAAGTAAGCGGAATGTGGATTCATTGGATCGCTTGATCCTTTGCATACGATCGGTGTGGAGTTTTGGCTTGGATATCGGATATTAGCTGGAAAGTTTTGCTTGGCATAGTATAGATTTTTTGTGATAGGATATCGGCATGCGATGGAGCATGCGATACATAGAGGGGAGGAATAATTGACAATGGATTTTTGCAAATGCTCATAATCATTGGCGAAGTGCGGATGATACGGAGGGTCGAAGGTCAGAATTTGTATGGATCCTGCCCAATTTAGAAGCTGCAAGGTGAAACACTGCCACAACTGCAAAACGGCCCTGGCGCCAGCTGAGGCGTTGCACGTCAGGTAGCGCGATAGAACTGTAGCAGAAGGAAATAGGATTGTCACAATGGAGTTATTGAATTGTTGGTCGGTACAATTGTAGAGAAAAACACCTGATCGGATTGATTCATTAATGAATGGCGCCATTCAATTGATAAAAGCGGCATTCAAAGGCTTGGCAATGCGTAAAAGAGAGACGCCACTAATAATGTACAGCACAAAGATCGACCATGATGAAGAGGGTGTAGAGAGATCCATGAGATGAGCTGAGACAGTCTGCCACGTTGGTCCTGGTCCTAGAGACGTCAGTGAAAGTGTCATGGCCGCTAAACCAGACTAGACTAAGCTCTTCTACACATTCCAAACGTCAAAGAAACCGCTTGCGGTTGCCCTGTCGTTGCTTCATTCATGTTTACTCTGCCAAGCCAGTGGAGGAATAATCTCATATTATACCTCTCTCCCTTTCTTCATTCATTTTACTTTTGCAACGTAATTCCCAACGCATCCGTCAACTTGTTTCCTGCACAAGAAAACTTCCTTGATTTTACAATTATAGCCCAGCCACCCCCAGCCACTTCATCTTTACAAAACGGGCAGTTGCTGGTATCTAATTGGCCCTGAGGTCGCCCCTGGAGACACCGTCGCAGTGCGGACCCCGGTTCAACGCCTCCGGCTGCCAGCACTTTAAAAGTCCCATTCCCTATTCCTGGTTCGCTAGATCGTCAACGGGCTACTAACGATACGGGCTATAAATCAGGATCCTGGTTATAAATCAAGATCCTGGCTCTTATCTTACGCCCAAAGGCGAAAGTCTAGCCGTCCTGAAGGAATATAGAGTGGCAGGGCAGGGTACGAGGTCCCATCCCCCAGGCAAGGCCTATAAGCAGCAAAACCGTCTCGAAACTAAAGTCGGGCGCGTTCAGGGTCTCTCCTAGTTTATCTTCTCTTCTGCTCTAGCAACCCGCCGACATATTTCACTAGAGCTCAGAACAAAAACTGCACGGCCAACTAATTCATATCCACTTGGAAAGAAAAGAGGCACAGCACAGACTTGGCTCGCTCGTAATCCCGTTACTCGTGCTACATTCAAGACAGGCAGGAAAGTCGAGCACAGGACAGGGACAGCACAGCACCACCCCCCTTCCCTAGGTTCAAGTCAAGGGCTTTGGTTTCTTCCTCCTTTGACCTCTTTCTCCCCCCTTTGTTGCATCATTGGTTACTCATCGCAAGCCTTTCTTGTTGCGTCTTTTTTTATCTGACCGTGCGCATACTATTCTTCTGTCAGAGGGTGGTGTCCTCTTCTTGTTTCTTCCTTCTTAATAACTTGAGTTTCGGATTCCACAGCCAACAAGAAGACTCCAACAAAACTCACCAGCGATCGTATCAACAAAACAGACTACGAATACCAAATACACCCCAACTTATCGATCAATCAAACAATGTTTAATTGAGATCGGGATCACGACCTGCAAACCATGACCCCGGCCCATCTGATGGCGCGATTACCGCCATTTCTCATCGTCTCTAGCTTCGTCAATCTCGCTTCAGGCCATGTACTACCGCAACCGACAAAGACGGTAGCCTTTCATGAAATCAACGCAGCATCATATCCTCTCCTTGCGACGGCTGCGCCCGACGACTCATTTTTACAGCGACGGCAATTCAACACAATCTGTGGTTACATAGGAGGTGACCCAGATCTGCCTGCGACTTGTTCTGCAGGCTCGCATTGTGTGGTTGATGTCGATCATGATGCAGTGGGGTGCTGTCCTGATGGCGGATCTTGCACACAGGGTGTGTTTACAGGTTGCGTGGATGCGGGCAGCGGGCCACAAACAGAATTGAATCCATACGTCTTTACGTGCCGAGGAGATGATTCGTGCTACAAAAACAGTTTCGAAGGAGGTTTCTTCCAATTTGGGTGTGGTTCAACGTCTGGTTTGGCAACAAACGTGGTGGCTTCGGCTTCAGGCAAGAGCGCTATTAGACTTACTAGCTTGAGCGTTCCCCTGACAGACCCGGTAACCTCACTATCCGAACCGACAACACTAGGAACGAGGCGAAAGACGTCCGATGCCGATTCCTCAAGCACAGGGGCATCGACAACAGGGAGTGCAACTACAGAGTCCACAGGAACATCCTCAGTGGAAACATCAGAATCGACAACAGAAGCATCATCGACAGAATCAGAAACTTCAACAGCATCAGAGACCGAGACCGAAACCGACAGCGCAAGCGGAACTTCTGGTACTGCGGACCCTTCATCCACCGATTCTGACGAATCTGCCTCTTCTGGAGCTTCAGCTCCCGACACTGACGGTGATAACAACTCGCGGAACACGGGCGCCATTATTGGTGGAACCATCAGTGGTGTAGCTGCGCTCGTAGCTCTCGTCGTCCTTGGAGTCTGGCTCTGGAAGCGCAAGAAGGGAAATACGCGCCAGGGACCAGGCGTGCAACCCCAAGTGCAGCGTATTGGGTAAGTGTCTCCAACAGTAACCCCTTTCAGAGTTTTTTTTCAGCAACCAGCTAACATAACATATCCCTAGTCCGCCGTTAGAGAATAATCATAGTTTCGCTCCGGTGCCCCCTATGCAGGAAGCCGACAAGATGGCCCCGCCCCCACCGGTCCCCGTAACTGATCAACGGAGCATGAATCCAATCGTTGACCACGACGGACCTTACTCAGAGCCTTGGGATCCTCAATCAAATTACGGATACTCAGCAGGAGCTGTTGGAGGAACACAGATGGAACATGACGAGGTCCCGTTGACGAGAGACGACGACTTTCCACACGGTTACAATTCCGGTCTGGGACGTATAAGCGAAGAAGAACCACGACCAGGAATGGCTATTAGCACGCCAGGCCATGTAAGCAGTCCTGTTCAACCATATCCTGGACCTCGTCGCGACGGAGGAGGACCATTATGGCAACAGAATCGTGGACCTGGATGGTTTTAATTGTATAATACAACGGAAAAAAGGAGGGAGATGGCACATATATAGGCTGCGGCGATGGCCACGATTATGGTTTCGCTTGGGAATTATTATGGCGTTTGTGGGTCCAACATTGGGAGTTGATATCCGGGGCTGCTTTATCATAAAGAAGGGCGGTAATGAGCAGATCAAGCCTGGTGGATAGATGGGCTTGCGCTTGGGTGATAACGAGATATGATGGCTACACGGCCATGAAATATTGGGTTCATTGGTAGATAGTTACGACACAAAAGAACCAAGCGTCATTGACTTAAACTTTTATCGAATCTTCAAATGTGAAAGAATGCTCTTTACGATGTGGACGTGTAGATGTTGGCCGGTATACAGAATTATGTATCTCGCGAGGTCTCAACAACACTTTACACAATTCTGGGTAGTCTATTCATGTACTTACCTCATTTTAGTCAGCTATATTATATTGTTCATCCTACCTGATGGGAAGTTTATTCAACCTCCAATCGACCAGATCTTGACACTGGACTCGTCAAACACTGTCTGAGTTTCAGATTCATCCCCAAATCCCCATCCTCCCGAACATGTTGCTACGACAGAACCACTTGAATGCAGAGTCGTGCCTCCAACTGGTGCGTCATGGGGTTTCCAACTCCACGAGGGGTCTACAACACCAATCTGGCTGCCAACGCCTTCCCAAACTGCGACGCCGCCGTCGTGATTCCCTGCCCAGACTTCAAAGGATGGGAACTCGGCATACGGATCACCTGCAAAGACGTCCACTGACATCTTCTGCTGCGTGGGTGCGCTTCGTCCTCGAAGTGTGCAGAGAAGTTCGCCTGTGCCGCGGATATCGTATACGATCATGCCAGAAGCGTGACGCTCGCTGATGATGAGATACCGACCACACGGACTCCAGCGGACTTGAACAATTCCTTGGCCTCCGATACCTCCCTCTATGTCATCTGGGCGTGGGAGAGACCAATTAGCCACGACCTTGTCTGACCGATGCACATCGTACATTCCCATCCATCGTGTCCATGTTCCCGCTGCAACAACAGAGTTTCCGTTGCCATCCACGGGCGAAGATGCCAGTGCAGAGACAGTACCCTTCATGCCAACGCCGCTTCCCTTGGAAATATGGCGTTTGGAGGGGATAGTGGGTATGGTAAGCACCGGGCCATCCGAACCTGGGCGTGTCATGTCAAAGTGATCAAGACGATTTGTTGATCCAACAAGAAAATGAGTCCCGGACCCTTCCCAGAGAAGAGATGAGGGCGTAATGTACTCTTCCGTTTCGCGACGTATTAACTTATACGAAGCAAGTGGGGCAGAGCGCGACGCGATACGATCATCATCAGGAGGGAAGAGGTGGTACAACTGAAGAGGATGATCGCGGCATCCAACGAGTACAGTTTGGGAGCTTGGCTCAGCTAGAGAGTAGAAGGGGGCTGCGGCAACTGTTTGGGAAGGCTCAGGGAGGGTTATTGTTGATTGCGACTCAAGGCGTCGCGGACGAGAGGCTGATGGGTCGAGCAGATCTTCAGGGAGAACAAAGGTGGAAATTGAGTTGAGGGCAGAAGAGACGAGGAGTGATGTACCGTCGGCTGTCCATTGAACTGCTGTGTAATAGTCCTGCTTATTACTTGCGGCAGATTGCTTGTCGTTGTCTATGTCTTTTTGAGGCCGAGCAAATGCGCTTTCAGCGACGAGGTTTAGAGATGGTGCCTTCGGTTGTTGCTGCTCCTCCTGCTCTTTTTCCTCCTGCTCATGAGGATCGTTCGACTTAAGCTCTAGATTTGAGAGAGCTAGCTCAATTGCCGGATTGAGCTCATCCATGTTACAAGTTGTGGTTGAATGTTGCCAGGTGATGATGGACGTAGAAAATAGAGGAAGTCGAAGTGGATCCTTCACCTTAATCTCTGCATATCATATCACTTACACGCTTATCATGATCCTAGACTAATCTTCAGCTGGATCTTGAAACGTTAAAGATCCCCCACGTTACATTTACTGTCCCTTTGGCCTCTGTTGATCAGACGAGTGAGGCCATCGTCAAACCATAAGGGGAACTTTGCTCGCCAACTGAATGTCACCGTCTATCCTCATAGCAACGTCATATGCATTGGCGCCAAGAGCCGGTAGACAAAGGCCCTCTCAGCGGCCTCCCACATCCAAACAAGTATCTTGCTGCAGGGTCCAGTGGGTAATGACACCAAAAGGGCACCTCACGATCGCCGTTTTCCGTCTTGGCAGGATTTTGACACCGTCTTGCAGGAGGAGAAGCACGTCGAGAACAATGACTCTCTCTGTACCAGTATACGGTTCACTAAAGTCATTTAATTAAGATCCCAGGCATTGCCGAATCAACACGTGGGCTGTAAAGCATAAATGGGGGAGCATTGCTCCTCATCTACTGGCAATTAGTGGACGGTAGCATCACAACCTGCCTGGACAGGCATTGTACCCCTACTAAGTACCTGGCAGGAACGACTCAGGGCTGGTGATCGAAGGTTGCTACTTTGAGCCACCCGCTTCTTAGGTTGGCACTGGGAGGAAGGCACAATCGGTAAGTAACTCGACGTCCAACCTATCGTCTATCATTTACCCCATCCTTTTAATTGTCGATATTAAAATTAATTCTCTTGCTTGTCTTTCTTTCTTCCTTTTTTAACTCTTCCTCCGTCCCGTCCCAACAAACAGGCTCTCACATCCACATCCCATCACATACCAAGATACTACCCGTGTCTAGCAACTCTGCACCTCTATCCGTACTGTCTCAACGATCGCATCTTTCACCAATCATGATCTCATAAACCTAACTCGCCAAAAGAAGTGCATATCAACAACCTCGTATTCCTCATCCGACTTCTTCTTCCCGGTCGATACAGTACAGTTAGTGCCTACAGTACCTGGTTGTTTGGGCTGCCCCCTCCCCGCGAAACAGCCTCGCCAGGTGGGTCATAGTACTTGAGGCAAAGCTGACAGAAATCATAGCACACATTTGCCTCTAACACCTGTCTGACTAATTTCGTCGCTACCCATGTCTTAGGACGGTGACAGAGCCATCAAGACACCAACCATCATACGTCACTCCTCCCCAGCAACGTAGGGCGCGCAACGTCCTCTCCACATCAGCACCAGCACCAGCCCGTGCTCAAATCAAAGCTTTGGGCAGAGCTCCTGGAAGTGACCGGACCCTGGCGACCATTCGCCTGCTCTTGTGATTCCGCGTGATCATTTCCCAGCTCTTTCGTAACGACCGCTGAGCCAACTCCACGCCCAGCTCATCCATCATCTTCCGAAGCTGCCTTTGAGCACTTCGTCCAATACCAACCATGGACGTCTTCACCTCAGAAAACGACCAATGCGATCGTCTTAAGACACCCTCGTATCTTGAACTCTTCGTATCCATGTATGATTGCGCGCTCTATCAGAATTTGGCCAGTGATCCTCGATACTGACCGATATTACAGTGTTCTCTTGCTTGGCATTCTTGTGTCCTATCTTCCCCAGCACTATCGCATCATCTCCCGGGGCACTTCTGAAGGCATTTCTCCTTATTTTGTACTTCTAGGAACCACATCTGCTACCGCTGGTTTTGCAAATATTCTTACTGTTCCGCCGTCTCGTGCCGCCATAGGATGTTGCAAAGAGCTCGGCAAATTTGAATGCGCGGCTGGCCTCCTTGGTGTTGCTCAGCTTGGTGCTCAATGGGTTTGCTTCAGTCTCATGTTAGCCTCACATCCGACCCTGTTTATTTCTCCAACTAACCAGTGAACAGTCTTGTTCTTTTTCTCATCTTCTTTCGATATAGACAAGCCAATGTTCCACCAGAGGACCTGCGCGGAGACGCACCCAAATGGCAGACTGCTGTCATGGTGGGACTACTTTGTGTCCTTCACGGCCTCATTGTGATTTTGTTGACTGGAGTATTCTTTATTGCACTTCCCGATCATCTCGTTTTCTGGGCCAACTTTCTCGGTGTCATGGCCACAGTTTTGGCTACTATACAATACGTACCACAGATCTGGATGACTTACCATCTGAAGCATGTTGGAAGTCTTAGCATCCCTATGATGTGCATTCAAACTCCAGGTGGTTTCCTTTTCGCTGGGAGCCTTTTTGCTAGACTTGGGTGGGAGGGCTGGAGCACCTGGTTCATCTACTTGATCACTGCATCCATGCAAGGAGCGGTCCTTTTCATGGGTGTCTACTACGAGTACATGGCCCGACAGCATGGCGGACATGGCAACGGTCATCTTGACAGCGCACCTCACTCGCCTGTAGAATATTCCAGCGCCCCCCGAAGGCCACCACCAGGCAGCCGAACCTACTCCGAAGGATGGGAGCGTGGTCTTCCAGGCCCCTTCACTGGCCATCCCGAGCGATACGCAGAGACAGAAGAAGATTTGGACGATATCCAAGAGCGCGAAGAACGCGCCATTCAGAGGGAAAACCAACCCCTGTTAAAACCTGGTGGCATCGGTAACCCTCATAAGACATACGACGGTACCGAACAGTCATAAATCATTTTGTTTTGCCTTATCTATCTTAGACAACAAGACAAGTTCGGGGTCAACAGCGAGCATATGATATACCAGAATCATTCGGGTTTCTTGGTGGTATTTTAGTCTTACCTAGGATTGCATATTGTACCTTTTAGAATTTTATACGTATATTCTCGTCCATCTTTACACCCGCGACGTCCGAAGGTGACTCAACGGGGTCATCCTCTTCATAAGCATGTGTGGGGAACCTTGATGACTCGAAGTCAGCACCAGGCTCCAAAGCATGTTGACGATATTGCATTCCTCATCTGCCCACCGACACGAGATAATGGGTTGGGGCAGCCCTCTACTGACCAGGTCTCTTGGGTCATGGATATCTTCGACTGCCCATTTTGGTGTTTCCCAATTGAACAAAACACCGTACTAATCTAACTTGAGTCTCACCATCATCACTTTGTCGCAGCACGACACAGATATGGGCAGCTGGGCCCTATTCTGACCCTAATCTAACGGCCTAGAGAACCCCCCACCCACTCCGCGGAGAACGGGTGACTCGCATGGCCTGCAAATGCGGGAGTCTTAGTCCTGAGCTTTGCCCCCTGTGGGATGCGGTCGGTCTCTGATTGGTTACTTTGATTTGAACATGTTGGATGAATCACTTGGTGTCATGAACGTCTCGATTGCCATCCATGAGATGGAGGGGAGGGGCCCCTGGCTTCGAGAGCCGAAGGCATCCAATCCAGTGGCGGCGATCCGATAAACCATCCCATCCCATCCTCTTGTCAGAGTCATTTCTCCTTCTTTCTTCCATCCTAAGGCCCTAGATCCCTCGATCTTGTTCTTTCTTCTACCTTCAATTGCCATTGTAGTTCTTGACATTGATTCACAGGCAAAGCCCGCCCAACGAGTTCGACAGCATTCTTATCATTCCCTCTCATCGACGCTCCCCGCAACTCTTATCATCATGGCTATCTACAGCTCCGTCCCGCCACCTGAGCAGCAACCGACCACGACTACACCTCCTGCTGCGACAAACCCTCCTTTGGCCGCTATCCACGTTCAATCGCCTCCTACGCCCGTCAAGAACTCCTCTATTGATATTGATGCTTGGACTATCTCGGCTCTCCAATCCCTCAGCGTCTCCCCTGTCGCACGTGGAACTGGTATCCCTCTCGCTATTCCCATTGATGAAGCTGTCAAAGTTCAATCCAAGTCTTCTGAGCGCAATGTCGACTTCGATGAGCGTGAGGCGCCCACGACGATTCCAAAGCGCCCTCTTTCTAGGAGGGATAGTCAGCGAAAGCGCGATCTGGTTCTTAAGGGCAAGGAGGGGAGTCGCCAGCGTCGTCGCTGGGAGAATGGTATGCCGCTGTTACCGAGGATGTAGTTCACGCATTGATCTGCATTATCTCACAAATCCTTATACTGATCGATGATCTTATTTGCCAGACCGTTTGATGCACGTTCCCAACGTTCAGCCTCCTCTGCCTTCCGATTACGAAGTCCACCCCACGCATACTATCCATCGAGTACCCTATCAGCTTGCTCAATTCTGGGATCGTGGCGTGCGCCAGCGCGTCGAGGATAAAACTGCTCGACTTCAAGCTGAGCGCAAGAAGCAACAGCTCAAGTCAGGTAGTGCCACGGGCCTTGGCGCTGGCGAGGTACCTCGCGACTTGCGTGAAGCTACCAAGCGTAGTCCTGTTGTGCGCAGTTGGGTGCGATCTTTGGAAGAGCCTGTGCGTCAATACCTGGCCAGCCAGCAGGCTGTCGCTACACCCAGCGCTGAGGCTGCTGAGGAAGACAGTGATAGCGCAGCTGATCAGATGGACTCTGATGACGAGGAGATCGTGTTTGTCGGTAGGAACGGCGCAATGCGAGAGCTGAGGGAGAAGAAAGCGACATGGAAACATGCACACCGTGAAGTGTCGCAGGAAACAGTCGACTCAGGCATGCTGTTTGACTCTTTCGGCAACGATGAGAGTGCAGCTTTCAAGTCAGTATTTCTTTGTTAAGATGAGCTTGGTTACTAACAACTTCTAGGCGCTGGCTCACGCATACCATCTCCGATTACTACGGCATCCAGTCCCGCTCTGTCAATCTCACGAACCCATCGCGCCGAGTCGTCTATGTTGGTTTGAAGACTTCACAGGGTCCCTTGCCTCCGCGAACGCTACCACGCCCTATGTGGGAGGTGTGCTGAAGGAACCTAGCATATGTCTGGTCTGACAGAGAGATCAGGTCCTTGGCCGGAACCTTGGACAATATTCTTAGATGTAGAAACGTAGACGGTAAGCATGAGTGGGGCAATAGAAACCATCTCGCTGAGCTCGGTGGGCATAAGTCTGTTGTGCTGCGATGTGAGACTTGGAATTCCTTGGTGAGATGAAAGCCCGTAGTGCTTACCCTGTAGTCAGTCAAATGCTGATACGTAAAGTAGACATTAACCAGCATTGAATGGTAGGTGAGAGAGTATGTACAAAGTAACATTGCGAACGGCAACGATTCCCTCTCTATGTGTTGTGGTTTGGGTTGGGCCAGCTTGCTAGGCACTATCTACATCCACCCTTGGTCCAAGACAGTTGATGCATTACTCAGTATCCTCTTACCTCCCACAATTTGTCCATACTTTGATACCCTATCACTCACACTCATATTAAGAAAGTTTGCTAGTCCATATCGCCCATATTCGGACAAGAGCAGCCTTGTCAGAACTTGTGCTGCGCAGATATTGAGACCAGCACGACGAAAGAACACACCCCATTGACTATCACGAAAGTCAAGGAATTGCCCGAACTGGAAAGCCGCTGAAGAATAACGAGACATGATAGACAACGCCCACTTCGAAAGTGTCTCCTCTGCCCCGGGTACTAAAAATGTTGAAATGCCTGCTCGAAGACTAGTAGTGAAACGGACGAAGTCGGCATAACCAGCCGTGTCGGAAGCGCTTGGCGATCCAACATACTCACCCTGTGTGTTTGCTTCGGACACCAGTATATAGAGACATTCGTATTTCTCACTCACAAGCTTTACACGCTCGCGAAACGACGACAGAGTGTTTGACCCGGGAAGAGGCTTCTGTTTCACTCTAAGTATGGTAGTCATGATTAGGCCGGCTGCGGGACACAGAGACACATCAGCCTCGAAAGCTAATGACGAGACCGATTCAATTCTCTGGGTCGATCCTGGGGACCAAGTAACAGTGTTGTGCTGGGTGAAGTCTCGATCGATAAGCTCAACGTGTGGCCAGGATCTCTCAATGAAAGACAGAATGTTGCGGCCCAAGTCCATTGAGATAATGTAACGGCAATTCTCTCCAGGCATGCTCACGAGAGGAGCCGGAGCATCTTTCAATACCTTTGGTGCAACTTCTTGCATATTTCTGTATTCGTTTGTTCCGTCTGACTGAGGCTTCGGTGTGGATTGTACAGTTGGCAGATGAGTATCACTCCTGGTTTTGGATCTTTTCGGTTGACGGAGTTGCATGAAGTTGGATAATAGACTGCTTGAAGTAGTTGAAATAGTGTCGGCCAACAATCGCTTCTTTCCCTTGCTATTAGCCTGCCCCTCCAAAGTCTGACGCCGTGATCCTAGTAGATCATCCAGAGACGGCATGTTAGAAGGCTCGTCACCTTTGTTGGTGGGAATATCTTTTGGGCGATCTTGATGAGAGACCATCGTATCGGAATGAACTTGTTCGATATCTTCGTCCGACAAGAGTTGAAATATCATTGGCTTGGATCGTGCAACGGCATAATCTTGACTGCACAACTGGGGAGGCTGTAAGCTCAGTAGCTCTCTACTGAGAGGATCTAGTTGGATCGCTGCTTCAGTCAATGATATCCTTCCGCTTCCAGGAGGTATGGGTGCCCATTTGAGTGATGAGTCGAGACGACTCATGCCTTCCAAAAATGGGAGATGAAAGGCAGACGATAGCTGTTGAACTAGCCACCTGAACTGCTCTTTTGAGCTTGATAGACGAGTACCCCATTCAGGATTGGGTATATCAAAATCAGCTGCTGGTATTGGCAACCGCAACAAAGCATTCGCTGGGTTCAATCGTTCTTGTTCCAGTTGCCGGTTTGCTTCATAATGCTTACTGTTTAAGAAAGTTTGAAATGCTTCTTCGAAAATTCCTTCTTGTTCAACTTCAGGTTGTAATGTTGCTGGAGAATCTATTACAGCAGGCATGAAAGTTGCCATCATAGGATTCGGTTTCAGACTAGATTCAGGACTAGATGATAACAGTGGTAGGTCCAGCTTGAGTCCGGATAGTTTCTTTGATTTCGGGCTAAGCAAAGCTGCTCTGGCCGTTGGAGGAGAGCCAAAGATGCCCGACAGGCCAGGAGGTTGAGGATCTAGGTGGTCATTATCTGTATTTGACTGCAATTTCTCGATTACCATGTCGATGGGGCTGTTTGGTTCCGAAGTCAGGTCTATGGCGGCCACGTCAGGTTTAAGCATAAAAGGTTCGTATGGTTCAGATGCCGGAGAAAGCGGAGGAGATACAGGCTTCAAGTATGTATTGGAATACTGGAAGAGCGTTATTTTAGAATCGTTTTGACTTTCAGTACACTCACCCTTCTCAAAGAAAAGATCTCTCGAATCTGTATTGGTGTAAAGGTTTTTGCAAGAAAGTTGTGATCGTAGATGGATTCCATGTCATGTGCTGGGTATGGGGTTTCGTCGACTTCCATCTTACGAATGGCTAGTGTCTGCCACCGCGATACAGTGGACGGAAATTCGAGTCCCTCATCCTTCTCGATATTGACTTGGGCCAGTGGTAGCCACGTTTTGATAATATTGCATGATCTTGCGGATTGTATATCGTCCAGATATTGTTCAACTTCTCCCCTCGTATCATACCCTAGATCAAGCGATTCAGGTGGAAACCGTAACCGCCTTGCTCTTCCTAAGAACGAGAACACAGAATATGCCGAGACAAATGGATCAACTGGAACTTGATAGTCTTCGTGCTTGGTAGGTGGCTCAAACAAGATCTTAGGACGAGGCAGGTGTGCCGCAGTAAGACCTGCTTGTTTAACAATCCCACCCGGCTGGTTTCGTTCCGCAGTCTTTTGAAGTTGACGGATTTGATCTCGAAATCTATACGGCGAACCTCTGTGATCGCAAAGGAGACCATATTCCCGACCGTAGTCGATGGCAGGGCGGTTTCTAATAGTCGATACTGTAGATGTACTCATCTTTGAGAGCCAACGGGCTTGCCATCAAAGCAAACAAGAACACATGAAAGATGAAGTTGATATTTTGGCATTGATGTAGGCATGTCTGTGTTGGATTTCAGATACTAGGTGCACACACAAATCTGAACGATTCCATGCCTTTCGCTCTTTCCTCCTTCCTGAGCACTTTGAACATGTTGGACTGCTTTGCGGAAATGGCAAGTGCGACAGAAACACCCATATTGCTGTTCGAGTGAACACTATGGGTCACATTCCTAGTAGTTGTTGATAGGTGATTCATGGAGGCAGAAGCTAAATATTCTGAGACTATGAAGTTCTTCTCTCTCACTTCTGTGAATGTAGATGCAAAAATGGTAGGTGAGACATGTTCTCATGATAATTTGGGTTAAAATGCCCTCAGGATATCAAAGCAATTGGCCTCCAGAAGCATAAGAGACGAAATTAGTAGGTCACCACCTACTTAGACTTAGCTTCTTAAGCTGTTTTTTTTTTTTTACCCTAAGACTTAGAAGGCCAACATTTCTGTCACCCACAGGTTCCTAGAGTAGGTACTTATCTTAGTAGAGTGCCCAGACAGATGCATTCCATTCCTACTACGGTAGGTTCCCGCCCGTCGGGTCCCGGTCAACAAAACCCCCACTACGTCCGCTGTAACCCGTCCTAACTCCGGGGCCTAGTGACGCATCCACCCGCACCCTCCATACCTAGAGCTTTTGGGATAGCTCTTTGACGAAGGTCAAACCACAACAAACGTTGATCTCTCTCCTCCTTATACTTCATCGCCCGTTGACAATTCGAAGGCCATGGCATACGTTGCGCCTATCCATCGCGCCACGAGCATTCGCCATGCGCTCAGAGCTAATGTAATTGATCCCGAGATCGATGATTTGATTGTAGCGTAAGGGCTCCAACACCTTCGATGACGCCTCGAGCAAGCGCTGATTGAGTTTTCACAGCAAAGCGAACCGACTCGAGATATGGCGTCTCACAGAAGAAGGGCTGGTATGCCAGCAGACGAAGCTCATCCATGGCACAATATCGATGCTGCAGCGTTTACGACCCAAAGGATCCGAGACCGACCTATTATTCATCGGAACCGACAGGCTCCAATATTTTAATTTGATCTGGAACGACGCAACGAAGCAATTGGAAACCATCGAGCGAGTAATTGAGGATATGTCAGAGCCATACATGCGCCAGTCGCAAAGCCAGAACAAATGCCTAGTAGATCCGACTGGACGGTTCTTAGCGATGCATCTTTGGGAGGGAGTGCTGAATGTCTTTAAACTCCCCACACGCAAGGGTTCTACTAACAAACTGGAAGTACTTGACCAAGTCAGGCTCACCGAGTTGTTCATGAAAGCAAGCACTTTTACCTACAGCTACACTGGCCATCCAACCATCGCCTTCCTATACAAGACACAAATGGACCAGGAAGAAACTCGGCTGGTCATATATAGGTTAACTCATGACGACAAGGGAAACACAGTATCCAAGTTCGATCCACATAAGGATAGGGAACTCGACATCGAGATCCCCGACCCATACGCCTCCATGCTTATCCCTGTCCCCTTGGATGAAGAGAAGCGTTACCATGTACGAAATAATCAGGGAGCCAAACCACACTTAGGTGGTCTTGTCGTTGTTGGAGAGACTCTCCTAACCTATTACGATGGCCAAACGCACAGGAGTGTGTCTGCAGGCCTAAAGGACCCCAGAATATTTGTAGCTTGGGCAGAATACGACAGCACTCGTTATCTATTGGCCGACGACTATGGAAGACTCGATCTGTTGACTATTCGGACGAATCTAGAACCAACCGGCGTTGTCGTGACAGGTATGACACTTGAGCCATTCGAATTCGACAACTCGCCTGCCATTACTTCGAGAGCGTCTAGCCTAGTTTACCTTGGCAACGGGAATCTTTTTGTTGCTTCTCATCACGGCGATTCCCAGCTTTACCAAATCGATATCGACACAAAAACAGTCATGTTGGTGCAGTCTTTTTCAAACAACGCCCCGATCCTGGACTTTTCCATCATGGACATGGGCAATCGGGAAGGCGATACCCAGTCTGGTAATGTCTTCTCGTCTGGGCAGTCAAGAATTGTGGCAGGCTGTGGTGCGTACCGCGACGGTACTCTGCGAAGTATTCGAAGTGGTGTCGGTCTTGAAGACAGAGGTGTTCTTGATGAGTTAGAGGGAACTAGGGGGTTGTTCACTCTCCACTCTTATGGCTCCGACATGGTTGACACTTTGGTTGTGTCGTCCATCACCGAGACAAGAATTCTTAGCTTTGACCTTGAAGGTGGTATTGAGGAGATTTACACCTTCCAAGGCATGTCGTTGGACAGTGAGACACTGCTGGCGTCAAACCTTCCCAGTGGACAACTACTTCAGATCACACCTAACTCAGTTGTCTTGCTTGACCCTGAGGGTGGTACAGCAATCAGCAAGTGGGATGTTCCAGATGGTAAAACGATTACAAGAGCATCGGCAAACAGCAAATGGGCTTTGCTGTCGGTTGACGGAACTTCTCTCGTTTCGTTAAGCCTACTACAGAACTTGGCTGTCAATGCACAGGAAATCAACAACGATTCTACTTCGCAACCTGATCAGATATCATGCATTCATGCTGCCCAAGATCCCCCAGACCTTGGAGTGGTCGGTTGGTGGTCTTCAGGTCAGATATCATTAATCGACATGGCTTCACTAAAGCCGCTACATGGAGAGTCCATGAGGCAGACTGAAGATAGTGCTACAGTCCCGCGAGATGTTGCGCTTGTTCAATTGCACCCCCCTGATATATCGGGCCCAACGCTCCTAGTTGCAATGGAAGACGGCAACGTCGTCACCTTCAATGTGTCTACCAAGGGTTTCTCAGTCTCTGGCCGCAAGAGTGTGACTTTGGGCAGCAACCCGGCTCGCCTTCATATACTTCCCCAAGAAGACGGCACTTCAAACGTCTTTGTGACCACTGAGCATGCAAGTCTCATCTATAGTTCTGAGGGGCGTATCATATTCTCGGCCACAACTGCCGACGACGCCACATTTGTTGCTCCCTTCAGCTCTCATGCTTTCCCAGACTCTGTCGTTCTGTCGACGGACCAGCATATCCGAATTTGTCATGTTGACCGGGAGCGTCTGACTCATGTGAAGGCCCTCCCTGTCAATGAGACTGTCAGGCGAGTGGCATACTCTCCAGGGCTGAAAGCATTTGGCCTGGGCTCTATTAAAAGAGAACTGGTCAATAATGAGGAAGTTGTTACAAGTTCATTCAGACTTGTTGACGAGATAGTCTTCAAAGAACTTGGATCACCATTTCCGTTGAACGGTTCAAGTACTTTAGAGCTCGTGGAGTGTGTTATCCGAGCCGAGCTGCCTGACGTTGGTGGAAACCCAACCGAGAGATTCATCGTTGGCACAAGTTTTATCAGTGACGGCGGAGTAGAGGATCCGAATGGCACTCTTGGCCGTATCCTGGTCCTGGGCGTTGACGCGAACCGTCAAGTGTACCAGATCGTGTCCCATAATCTAAAGGGTCCTTGCCGCTGCTTGGGAATGATCGAAGACAACATTGTGGCTGGACTGTCCAAGACAGTCGTGGTGTACAGCTTTTCACAGGAGACAAGTAGCTCCGGTTCACTACAAAAGCTTGCTGCTTATCGCCCGGCTGCTATCTCCATTGATATGGATGTATCGGGCAACATGATCGGTGTGGGCGATCTGATGCAATCACTGTCTTTGGTCGAGTTCATTCCGGCACAGGATGGTAACAAAGCGCAATTGCAAGAACGAGCACGACACTTTGAGTCTCTCTGGACCACTGCGGTCTGTCATATTGAAGGAGAAAGGTGGCTCGAAGCGGATTCTCGGGGCAATCTTGTTGTTCTTCAACGAAATGTGGATGCCCCAACAGAACAAGACCGCAGACGATTAGAAATCACAAGCGAGATGGGCATCGGGGAACAAATCAATCGCATTCGAAAACTCAATGTCCCAGCAGCGGAGAACAACATCGTGCATCCAAGAGCCTTCCTCGCATCAGTAAGTAGTCTTTTGACCCCTGCAGGCACGGAACCCAAGCTGACATCTTCTAGGCTGAAGGCTCATTGTACCTTTATGGTGACATTGCACCCCAGTATCAGGACCTGTTGATGACGTTCCAGTCTAGGATGGAAGAGTGTGTTCTTGCTTTAGGCAACGTCGAATTTAAGCTATGGCGTTCTTTCCGCAATGACAACAGAGAGAGCGAAGGTCCTTATCGCTTTATAGACGGAGAGATGATCGAGAGGTTCTTGGATATGGACGAACAACAACAGGAGCTGGTCTGCGACGGACTTGGACCGACTGTTGAAGACATGCGGAATCTGATTGAGGAGTTGAGACGGATGCATTAAGTTATTGATTCTCATAAATCAATATTTGATGTTACCCTGATCTACTTGCTGGGTTGTTCTCTATGGATCCATTGCTAAACTAGATGAAGGACGAACGGGTTAAAGATGATTGGTCAGGAACCATAAAGTCATAGAGATAACGAAGAGACGACAGTTGACTTTTGCATTTCAAAGATAATGTTTTTATAAAGCAAAGGGCGATCAATTTACTGACTGAGATGTACAATTGAAAATAGTGTCTTGTTATAGTAATTGATATTATGTTTATCTCACTATCAGACTTGAAAGTTGTCAAGGCGAAAAAGGAACCCATATGCCCGGGATAGATCGGAAACCCCACCCGAAAGTGACCGGACCAATGACAAGTCTTCAATTTCCGAGCTCAATCGATCTGGCAGCCTGAGGCCGCACTTTATAGCCAAAACTTTCGGCAAAGCATCATCAGCCGATTACTACCAAGGAAAAGACCTCAACCTTGCCTTCGACGCCCTCACCTCGCAACGCCACACCCCACGATCCCTCACGATGGCGACCCTCGCGACCGCTTCTCGCCTCTGCCTGCGCGCGGCTGCTAAGCCCGTCGCTCCCGCCGTCCGCGCCCTCAGCACCACCGCTATCCGTCCCGACAGCGCGTCCGCCTCCGGATACTCCAGCCCCTTCAAGTTCCAAGGAGAGTCCAAGGGCTCTCAGATCCCCGATTTCGGAAAGTACGTCTCTACCGGCAGCGAGGGCAAGAACAAGCTCTACTCGTACTTCATGGTTGGCGCCCTCGGTGCCGTCAGTGCTGCTGGTGCCAAGAGCACAGTTCAGGGTGGGTTGAAATCCGGTTCAAGACTCGATATCTTGCCATTGGGCTGCAATTGGTGTTGCATCTTGCCGGCATGACATCGAGCCTGGTCAATTGATGGTTACTGATGATGGATGACAGAGTTCCTGGTCAACATGTCTGCTTCTGCCGATGTTCTGGCCATGGCCAAGGTCGAGGTTGACCTTGCCTCTATCCCCGAGGGCAAGAACGTGAGTTGGAATATGGTCTAGGACACTGGGACGACATTGCTGAACGGTTTTTCAGGTTATCATCAAGTGGCGAGGCAAGCCCGTCTTCATCCGACACCGAACCCAGGACGAGATCGACCAAGCCAACAAGGTCAACATCTCTTCTCTCCGAGATCCCGAGGAGGACAGCGCCCGTGCCCGACAGCCTGAGTGGCTTGTCATGTTGGGTACGTAAACTGACCAGCGATGGACAGCATCTCGAAATCTACATACTAACAACCCTCCAGGTGTCTGCACCCACTTGGGTTGTGTCCCTATTGGTGAGGCCGGTGACTACGGCGGTTGGTTCTGTCCTTGCCACGGTTCTCACTACGATATCTCCGGCCGAATAAGAAAGGGACCCGCCCCTCTCAACCTCGAGATCCCCGAGTACGACTTCCCTGAGGAGGGCAAGCTTATCATCGGTTAAGCGGACGATGTAAGAGTAAATCTTTTATAACGGAGAAACGAACAAGGAGAGGGGAGTGCATTAGACTGGCGGGCGGACCGAGGACCACAACACATACGCATGCCCACACCGAGGTTCCTTGGTGGGTTCGAGTTTGCTGTTTTCTTAGACGTGGCCTTCTTTGTCCATTTGTATAAAAATAAAACGTCCTAGGAAAATTTCAGTCGACAGGCTCAAAGCTAGGGTTGAAGGGAAGAGCAGGAGAGTGCAAGATGCGTGCTCGCGTGCGAGACGATGTACTAATTGAATTTCATTGCGTTCAAATCAAGGGATGGATTATTCTGTGAACCGTTAAGACGCAAACATCCGACATCGGATCTCATGAATTACCTATTGTGAAGTCTTGAAATCATCTACAAAACAGAATTTGACACTGCTAGGCTTTAAAGTCAGTGTGCTGCGTGGCACTATAGCGGTTGATCAATATGTCTATGAGTTTCTGGCATGACATGATTCCGTATTCATTATGGTGGCGGCAAGATGTTGGTGGCTATTGTAACTGTTTATTCTACAGTATTTACTTGGGATATCTCGACACATCCAACTGTATATGCCACAGTGATACTTTTCTATACACCTCAATATCATTGACTTGATGCCATCACCACACAATCCTCAAAAAATACATTCAGTCGTGAACGGACACAACAAGCTTTTGATTCTATAACTGGTTCGGTCCGAGCTCATTAGTCGTCTTAGTGACCGTGTCCGTCGTCCTCCCTTTGCTCAGGATCCAACTTGATCAGGGTATCAATACGCATGATGCTGATACAGGCCTCGACGGCACTCTTCAGCTGTCGGACCTTGCTCATGCTGGGCTCCAGGACACCGATCTTGATCTCGTCGACGACCTTGCCCTTGGCGAGATCTAGACCGTAGTTCTTGTAACCCTTCTTTCGTGCAATGGTCTTCTCATCCTCACTGCCGTCACCCTCCTGAATACGCTGTGACAGGGCGTGCCTTGATCGAAGCTGGGCGACGAGCTCTGCGGCGTCCTTGGCGGCGTTGACAGCCAGGGTCTTGGGAATAACAAGAAGGGACTGCGCAAACTCGCCAATGGCGAGCTGCTCTCGGGAGCCAACGGTACCGGCAAACTCCTCGAGGTAGATGTGAAGAGCTGTCTCGACGGCACCACCACCGGGAACGATGCTGCCACTCTCAAGAGTACGCTTCACAGCGCACAATGAGTCGTGAACGGATCGCTCCATCTCGTCGAGTGTGAAGTCGTTGGGGCCACGGAGAATGCAAGATGCGGAAGAGTGAGCCTTGGTACCCTTGACAAGGATGCACTCATCGTCGGAGATGCGCTCTTGGACAACCTCCTCGGCGTATCCCAGGTATGAGGGGTCGAACTTCTCATCACCGTTAAGGTCAGAGAGTGTGCTGAGCATGGTGGCTCCGGTAGCTCGCGCAATTCGTCGAAGATCTTCCTTCTTACATCTTCGGACACCCATGGCACCCTTCTCGACGAAAGTCTTAAGAACCAAGTCGTCGATACCCTTTGTTGTGAGGATGACGTTGGCTCCAGCCTTGAGGATCATCTCCACTCGGTCAAGAACCATGCCTGACTCGCGAGCTCGGATCTGCTCAAGTTGTTGAGGGTCGTCAACAGTAATCTGAACACCAAGCTTCATACGCTCCTTCTGCAAGTTCATGTCCAAAACGGCAATCTTGGCGTCCTGAATTCGTGTGGGCATAGCCTGCGAGGCGACAGTGCAGTTCAAGGCGTAACCTTTAACGAGAACGGATTCGAGAGTGCTCTTGCCATGGGCCTTGAGAATGTTGACAGCCTTGACGGGGTACTTGGTCTCGTTTCGGTTGTTGGTGGACTTGACAGCCAGCATAGCATCGACGACCATGTTGGAGAAGAACTCTGAGTCGGATCCAATAATCTTGCTGGACATGGATGTCTTGGCAATGTTGATGAGGGATTCGCGGCCAAGATCCTCAACCTTGATGCTAACATTCTCGTTCAGGTACTTGATAGCCTCTCGTAGGGCAAGTCGGTATCCAGTAATGATAGTAGTAGGGTGTATCCGGTTCCTCATGAGCTCGTTTCCGCGGCGTAGCAGTTCGGCAGCGATCAGAACGACAGAGGTAGTACCGTCACCGACCTCCTTGTCTTGTTGTTGCGCAAGGTCAACGAGAATCTTTCCGGCAGGGTGCTCGACGTCGAGAAGGCTGAGAATTGTAGCACCATCATTTGTGACAGTAACATCCTAAATTGAAATGTGAGATACGGTCGACCGCGAGACGAAGGATAGATTGCATACACCGATATCGTCCACCATCATCTTGTCGAGGCCGCTGGGGCCGAAAGAACTCTTAACAACATTGGCAATGGCCTGTGTAGCAAGTACTGAGAGCTTGTTAGCATGTGTAATCGTTATGTGAAATGCCAATATCAAGTATCCTCAAAGACTCCCTCCCCCACTTCCCCCCTAACATATAGCAAAAGGCGGGACAAGACAGACATACCGTTCTGGTCTCTAATATCAGATCCGGAGATCTTTTGGCCACCCAGGAAAAGGGTGCCGTTTCTGGGCTGCTCGAACATGGAAGCCATAACTGCAGCTATGTTTATCGTCGACGTGGGAATGTAGTGGCGTCAACGAGGTCGTAGAGATGGAGTCAGGAAATTCTACCAGCAGGCTACCGTAGAAGCTGTGAAGCTCCGTTATGCCCCTCGACTGGACTTTTTTGTCGGAGGCAATCGTTGTTCCGGCGCCGACTAGAAGATGCGCTACCACTCCTTGTTCCGTAGCAATTGCGCTGTGCGTTACAGGCCGGATGGCCACCCGTCGCTGGAGGTCAGGGCATTTGACAGAAGGAGCACGGACCCCTAGACCCCAAAATCACCCCCTGCCGCGTTATCGGCCGTCCTTGCAGCTGAGCAGTCACTGTTACCATTGGCTGATAGGGCATTGGGCCTGAATTTTGGGCTAGGTTTCCAGCGGTGCCGTGCCCCTCCTTCCCTTTTGACTCTCCCTCGACTGCGGGGCACAAGTCACGACCGACGTTTACTTCGACTCACACCCCGAAACTTCTCCTTCTTCCATTCCTCGAGGATAACGTAGCTCTTCTGCTTCTCGTATTCTTTAAAGGCGCCTAAGCCACTGTTCGGTTGTCTTTTAGCTTCCGTCCCCTTCAATCAATTTATTTTCAACACCTTCCGGCCAACGTTCAACACTTATACCAAAATGGAGGGCGCCGCCGAACAGTCCAAGAGCGCCTTGAAGAAGGCCGAGAAGCAAGCTCGCCATGCTGCCGATAAGGCTGCCAAGGCTGCTAAGCAGACCAACCTTCCCGTGGTCGGTGGAAAGAAGGCGGACGATATCATTGGTATCACTGTGTCCAAGGCCGACAACTTCCCACAATGGTACCAGGAGGTCGTCCTCAAGGCCGAGATGGTTGAATACTACACCGAGATCTCTGGTTTCTTTGTTCTCCGCCCTCTTTCAATGCACATTTGGAATGAGATCCGAAAGTGGTTCCAAGGTCACATTGAGGAGATGGGTGTTGACGAGACCAACTTCCCCATGTTCCTGTCTTCCAAGTCTCTCGAGAAGGAGAAGGACCACGTTGAAGGCTTTGCCCCCGAGCTTGCTTGGGTCACCAAGGCGTAAGCAATCCTACATTCCATATCTATCCATTGAAGCTCCAGCTAACTCATACTTTAGTGGTGACAAGGACCTCGAAGTTCCTGTCGCTGTCCGTCCCACCTCCGAGGCCGTCATGTACCCCTACTACTCTAAGTGGATTCGCAGCCACCGAGATCTCCCCCTCCGCCTGAACCAGTGGAACTCAGTCGTCCGATGGGAGGCCAAGCAGACAACTCCTTTCCTCCGAACTCGAGAGTTCCTCTGGCAAGAGGGTCACACCGCTCACTTGACTGAGGAGCTTGCTGGTGCTGAGGTGTTGGAGATCCTTGAGCTCTACGCTGGTGTCTACGAGAAGCTCCTTGCCGTCCCTGTGGTCCGAGGTCGCAAGACTGAGAACGAGAAGTTTGCTGGTGGTTACTACACTACCACTGTCGAGGGTTACATTCCCTCCAACGGCCGTGGTATCCAGGGTGCTACCTCTCACGCCCTGGGCCAGAACTTCAGCAAGATGTTCGACATCACCGTTGAGGATCCCCAGAAGCAGGGTTCTCACATCCACGTCTGGCAAAACTCCTGGGGTCTTTCTACTCGAGTCATCGGTGTCATGGTCATGATTCACGGTGACGACAAGGGATTGGTCCTTCCTCCCCGTGTTGCCAAGACACAGGTCGTCATTGTCCCTGTTGGCATCAACAAGAAGACCACCCCTGAGGAGAAGAAGAAGCACGAGGATCAGGTTGAAGAAATCCGAGCCAACCTTAAGAAGGTTGGTGTTCGTGTCACAGCTGATTGGCGTGAGGGCTACACTCCTGCCTGGAAGTTCAACGACTGGGAGCTGAAGGGTGTTCCTCTGCGTGTTGAGTTCGGTCCCAAGGACGCTGCCAAGGGTGTTATCAGCACCGCCCGACGAGACACTGGTGAAAAGGGAGAAATTGCCATCGCCGATGTCGCCACCAAGGTCCCCGAGCTCCTCGAGACTATTCAGAGCGATATGTACAACAAGGCCGAGAAGTCTTTCCGCGAGCACCGCCTTCAAATTACCAAGTGGGAAGATGTTCTTCCCGCTCTGGACAACAAGAACGTTGTTCTCATTCCCTTCTGCGGTGCTCCCAAGTGTGAAGACCGCATCAAGGAGCTCACTACTCGTGAGGAACAGCCTAATGTCCCCGACAACGAGAAGCTTCCCACCATGGGAATGAAGAGTCTGTGTGTTCCTTTCGAGCAGCCCGAGGGTATTGCCGCAGGTGAGATCAAGTGTCTTAACCCTGAGTGTGAGGGCAAGGCCGACAAGTGGACCATGTTCGGACGAAGCTACTAAAGGATTTGAATGGATTTTCTAAGTCAGGGAGCGGGAAGGCGTTGGACTGGTATGCTTATGATACACCAGTGTGATTGTTTACGGCTTGATGTGAATGTGATTATATCATGAAAAGGGAAAGGGGCCGGTCACGGAATTTGTAACAACTAGAAAAGAATATAGATCATAGAGATTATATTTATGGAAATCTCCTTGATCTAACTTAAGTTCTTCAAAGGTGTTGGATCACCACAGGTATTTGGCGATCGTTTGCTGGTCCACTAACACCAACCAAATCGCTCGTTTGCAATCCAATCGACCTCTTGGTTAGGGTCCTTTCCGAACCAATTCAAGCTTGCAAGGTGCTCGTAGTCTTTGACGACGAATTTAACACCCAATGACTGGATGCTTTCTGTGACTCGTTTGATACGCTCCTCAGGGTTCCAAAGTTCTACTTTGGAGCACAGCCACTCCTTGGCCTCTTTCTGGGCAAAACCGGCGATGGCCTCGATACCTTTGGCAAGGGCCTCGTCTGAAATGCTCTCATCTTCGATTGTGAGACGAAGAATACGGACAATGTTCTTCGAAGGTTCATCAACCCCACCATAGTAGCTGCAAGTCCAGCTTGCCCAGATTCTCGAGTTGGGGGCCCCAGGTGGGGTATACAGAACACCTCGAATGGTAGGCGTGCGAGAGAAGATGCGATTACACATAAAGTCCACGCGGCTCATATGCCACCCAATGGTTTCTTTATCAGGAATAACAGCGGCACTGGCAGCAGAGGTTGATGATGCGATTTTGTTTCGGATGATTTCCTCATCCCGGGTTGTAAGCTCCAGGATATCGTCCAAAGTGAGAGGCTTTACAGCGGGATCGGCTGGCGGTAGAGTGTCCTTGACGGGGAACTCGAGATGTGTGCTCCTGAAAGCCTTCCATCCAATACCTCCATAGAAGTCTGGACCAACGTCAGACCATAGGACAGAGAAGTCGGCGTCTCCTTCATTCTTCTCCTGTCTGCTTCGAAACTCATCCGCGAGAAGAGACATCATCTTCTTGCCATATCCCCTCTTTCGATACTCGGGGCTTGTGAAGACACTGGCCACACCGTGTGCGGTTCCATCTCTCACTTTTCCGTTATCTTCTGTATCAGATACAAGAGCTCTCTTCTTGTAAGTTTCGCAGCATGAGAGAATGGGCCTTTCGTCAGGCCTCAGATTCCCATCAGTCAGAATCCAGCTCGTCACACCACCATTTCGCGCAAGAGGCGCGTTGATGTTGTTATATTCCCGGGCGATATAGTCCTCTAATTTCAGTGCTGCACCCCATTGAAGATGAGTGCTTTTCCATACACGCTCTCTCTCCGAGGTGGTGGGGTTGGTGAGGACGAGAGATGGGGAAGTGACAGAAGGGAGGTTGTCCAGAGATGCCATTGTGCGATGCCACTATACTTTAACGATTTGAAAAAAACTTTAGGTACTGTAGTAACCAAAAATGCATAGTAGGGAAGAGGAGAAAATGTCCAATAGCCGAGATGATAACTTATACCTCATGGTTTATATGATGGTCACGCCTTTCGATGCTGATCACGCCCTTCAATGCGGGATCCCCCACGTTAGTGGGCCGTAAGCTACCCTAAACTTAGTAGGCAGGCGGCTACCTGTAGGTAACAGAAACGTAGGTTGGTGTCCTCGGGCCCATGGCATGGAAACTTAGTATGTACAACAAAGCCGGGCAGGTTAGGCGGGCTACCTACAGGGCAGCTGCAGTAAGTCTCCGAGGCCCCTTGCCTCTCTATATATCCTTACAAAACATGGAGACTTGAAGCAATCTAGATGAAGTTTATAGTCCATTCTTAGGCCATATACATATAGGTAGGTAAGAATGATATATGATATCTTTGTTAACCACTAAATCAGTACCGGTTTTTATGCAACCTGCCTGCCAGGTACTATGTAATAGACTACTAAGGTAAGAGCTTCCTGGTGGTGGTGGGGTTGGTACTCCATGACATCCAATCCATGCTATTGTGATAGCTCTAGGAGGGGCACTCAATTGAAACCTTCAATTTATATCCTACAACTTTAGAACCGAGTTCCAGGCTCCAAAAATATGGCTTTACCACTACCCTCGGGGTTGTCCCCCTCCGAGGTCGCGTTTCTATGTGAAATGGAACTTGTTACTGTAGTCCCTCGTCAACGGCTTGAGAGTATTGAGCTTCTAACGGTGAGCGCGTCCTTTGTCGCGTCCACAAGCTCGACACTGACCTGTTACACAGGGCACGACACCAGCCCTTCGACCACCGCACCGAAGTAACTTGCCGTTATGGCTCGCAATCCTTTTAAAGAAACAACGACGTGCGAATATTGTTCCTCCTCCATGGCTTCACCCCGACTCGTTACGCGATATTGTCCACCAAGAAACAATGGTCGATCGAAAAGGCTGGGCACCACCGCCTCCACCACCAGCCCGAGCAGATAGTCGAGGCAATGCAAGGAATCCCTTCATGGATGACGAGGTTGTTCTTTCTCCGCCGTTTCTTCCCTCATGTACATCGGATGCGCCTGGAGGAGCCCTGCCGTACCACTGGTTTGAAGTTGCCGAGATGCTTCTTGCACACGCCTCCGATGACATTGCATCCTCATCAGAAGTGCGGTCACTGCTTCGAGATTTACAAGAGGTCAGAGCCGCCAAGATGCGATCCAGTACAGCTCAGCTCGAGGGCGGTGTCGACGGTGTCATGAGTTTGCGAGGAGTGGGGGCTATGGAGCTCGCAGAAAGCAGAGGATTTGTTATTGGTGTGGTCGAAGGTGTGAGGAAGCTCGGCGCAAGCACAGAAACAACAAGAAGAGAAGAGGAGGAGGAAGGTGGTGGCCAAGAGTCGGACGAGCAGAGTGACGAAGATATGGGACTATGAAAAGCCCCTCCAAGCTCAGTTCACGAGATTACGAAAAAAAAAAAAAAAAGTAAACCAACGGCGCAATTTAAAGAAACGACTTGTAAGTCGGATAATACTCTATAACAATTTCCCCCAACGCGGTCTAACAATTCTTCCAAAGGAAACATAACGCCAAACTCCACTAATCGTCAAAAACATGTTAAACAACTTATTCCTCCATGTCAGTCGCCATCTGAGCAAGAGCCAGCCTGTGCTTGGCGATGCGTGTAGGATGAAGCCGAATACTGTTGCCAGTAGGGGGCTGCAGTTCCAGTGCCAGCACCTCCCAGCCGGACCCCTCCAACAGGTGTCCCAAATAGTCCTTGCGTACATCAACTCCTGTATCCGTCAAATATTGTTCTGGGTTTGCAACTGCTTCATCCAGAATCTCATGCGCCTTGAAATACACAGACCAGGCCTTGTGCCAATCGGCGTGGCAGCTGTGACACACTCTCCCGGGATTGTGTGCACAGCCGTGCACCTTTGCGCAGTCAAGCCCGGCTTGGTGATACTGTTCATACCAGCCATAGTGCGGACGGGCTCTGATGCCAGAGCCATAAAGGCCAGGGATCTCACTTACTAAACGGGTCAGTGGATTATATAAAAGACATGGATATGTTGACTTACGGGTCGTGATGGGGCATGATCAATGGGCTGCTTGATCCAGACGAGGATGTGTCTGTCGGGACGGTGATCGGTGTCAAAACCTTGGCGTGGGCAACGGGTTCCGAAGCTGAGGGACTGTTGTTTGAAACATCAGAGTCGTTGTTGTCCTCGGGCGAATCATCATTATTGCCCTCAGGACTTTGAGCTGGGCTTAGCGGTTCAGGATCGTCTGCACCGGGAGAATCAGGGGCATCTGACATTTCAGAATCCTCTTCATCCGCTTGATCATCACCGTTCTGAACATTCTGAACTGGAGGTGCATCATTCGGGATGTCGGCATCATCGTCTGAGTCGTCGTCTGCTTCAACTGGACTGTTCTCCGACTCGTCGTCAGAAACGTGACTGGGTTGGGCTCGGAAGGCGACCTTCTTCTTCCTCCTGAGTTGGTCGTTGGCCTTTTTAGTAGCCGTTGTTGGCTTGCCTTTCGATTTGGGGGCAGCCTTGTCATTGACCTTGGGCTTGGTCGTGGCCTTGGGCTTGGGCTTGGGCTTGTCATCGACCTTGGGCTTGGGCTTGGGCTTTTCGATGAGGGGACCTTGGGGACGTCCTCGATGATCAAGACCTTGCATCAGAGGAGAAGCGTTACTGAGCTTTGATCGGGCACGAGTCTGTCGTACAGAGGTATCTGTGGCAGGACCAGCCTGTGGGGTAGACTTGCGAGGCATGTTGATGGTAGTTGTGAATAGGTAGTTGTGAATAGGTAGTTGTGAATAGGTTGTTGTGAATAGATAGTTTGGAGAATGGGCTTGAGATGTTTCTCAACGGTTGCTTTGCTGGGCTTTTGAGTTGTGATGGATTATTTGATGAGTGTTTGAATATGTCTGAAACTGAAGGAATGTGTCGTCAATTATAAAGATTCTCTCATTGTGGAGTTGGAAAAATGATGGTGTGAACCTCATCTTGAACAATATTACCGTTCTTTATCACGATCTAATTTTTCTGACAAAGGTCGTTTATTGCACTGTTACCAAGTAAACCAGAGACAAAGCACTCGCCAACCAGAAGAAGACATGATCCAACGAAGAACTGTTATTTTTATCAATGTGTATTTGGTGACAAAGGCTCTTGCACTGTCAGAATAGAAGTAATGTTCGTTCGAACAGAGTAACAAATCCGTGCACGCTACGATTGGGGATCTAGATAAAAAATGTGATGTGTGATCAAAGACTCGCAAAAGTTCTCTGGTCACATTAACACATGAGGAGAATGGCAGGATCAAAGACTTTGGATGTTGAGGGCTGGGACCACACCAACAGAATCAACCCAAGATTGGCAGCACTTTGTTGGTTCATCCGTTTTTGTCTAACCTATACACGACTACAGGTATGCATCCACAAGTTTATCATGAAGCAAGAAGCCATATGTAGGAACCTACCGCATGAAAGACTTCTAGAGTAACGCACTTTAGGTTGGTGGATCATTATGGGGAGGATGTTCGCCCTTTGTAGTGTAAGGCTCATGGATAATAAGTCGCAAGATTAAAGATTAATAGCATGATTCTGCACTTGTAAGTACCTCCTAAAGCTGATAGCGCTTTTGCCACATGTATAACAGTTGTTCCGTTTAGGCGGTCACCGATAAGATAAATGTAAACGTGGATAGCGGTAACGGTGCTTTGGTAAAAAGTCTGGGGAAGCTGAATGCCACCCCAGAAGGTCTCATGATGGTGTTCAGGACCAACGCTAAGTGAGGTCTGCCCATGTAATTGATAGAAGGTGCACAACCATTGCTTTGAGCAAAGAACTCTGAAAGAACCAATGTGAGGGTATTGATGGTTACTCTTTACTCAATATGACTACCTTCACGACTTAACATCCATCCATTGATGGCTTTTATGCGCATTAACAAGTCGGTAAGAGGCATGTAGATAACAAAGCCAGGCCTCTGTCCCTTCATGGCAACCGGGTATCCACATCCAAGCTTCCGGGGGAGAGTCACAAGACCAATCCATGACCGCCATCATCCCAAAACGGCAAGCATCTACGTTAGGTACCTTACGTGATCGACATGGCGCTGTTGTACCTGCCTCGGATCTTATCTCTCCAGGCAGTTCCGCGCGTCAATTGCTCAACCTTTCTCCAACATCATCATCTTCTTCATCCAACATAGTAGTAAACTATACATTCTGCAGCTATAATGAAGTTCTCTCAAGCTTCTCTTCTGGCAGCTTGTCTGCCTGCCGTATCGGCTCGTTTCATCGAAATCGCAGAGGTCAACAATGTTGTTCTTCAGCCCGACGAGCTGTTTCTAGTCGAGACCGCTCCTGGCAAGACGCAATGGATCACCGAGGAAGAGAAGTGGGAGATGCGCCGTGTAAGTCCTAAACATGCCACACAAGATCTGCACGGACATATTGCTAACACACCCTCAGAATGGCCAGAACTTCATGGACATTACCGAGACGACTACGCTTGGCTCCAAGGGCATCAACGCTGAAAGCACCGTCACATTCCCTAAGAAGTGTGTCAAGCAAGACGAGGTCGCAAAGCTCTCGAAGAAGCTCGAAAAGAAGAACATGCAGGCCAACCTCGAGAAGTTGACTAGCTTTCATACCCGATACTTCAAGTCCGATTACGGCCTCCAGTCCTCTGACTGGGTTCTTGAAAAGGTCAACCAGATCATCAAGGACGCTGGCGCCGAAGATACCGTGTTCGCTGAGAGCTTCCCTCACACATGGAAGCAACACTCTGTTATCGCGACCATTCCTGGCCAATCCAACAGCACCGTTGTCATTGGCGCCCACCAGGATTCCATCAACCTCTTCCTTCCTTCCATCCTCGCCGCCCCTGGTGCCGACGATGATGGCAGCGGCTCAGTCACCATCATGGAGGTGTTCCGTGCTCTCTTGAACTCCAAGGGCGTTGTCAAGGGTAAGGCTCCCAACACAATCGAGTTCCACTGGTACTCGGCCGAGGAGGGTGGCTTGCTCGGAAGCCAGGCCATCTTCAAGTCATACGAAGAGACTGGTCGCGATGTCAAGGCTATGCTGCAGCAGGACATGACTGGATATGTCCAGAAGACTCTCGATGCCGGCCAGCCCGAAAGTGTCGGTGTTATCACCGATTTTGTTGACTCCGGTCTGACCACATTTATCAAGACTATTGTTGAGGAGGTACGTATTTCGCAAACCCACGCTCGATGGTTAACTATACTAACCCGTATTCACAGTACTGCGACATTCCTTGGGTTGAGACCAAGTGTGGATATGCCTGTTCCGATCACGCCTCCGCTTCCAAGGCTGGCTACCCATCGGCTTTCGTTATTGAATCCGCTTTCGAGTACTCTGACCCTCACATCCACGGCACCGACGACAGCATCAAGTACCTGTCTTTCGACCACATGCTCCAGCATGCCCGCATGACACTTGGTCTTGTTTACGAGCTCGGCTTTTATGGATTTGATGGAAAGTCCGAGGACAAGTGGAGCGATCTTTAGATGCTTATTTGTAATTATGGTTAGGAAATAGTTTGCCTGGTATCATGCATCATGAGCGATGGATTGCATATGAGAATACACGCATATCATATAACACGAGTATTGCCGAACACAATCAAACATTTTATTGTTTTGAACAAAATCAGTCTTACGCTGTGTAATTGATAACTTGCGCTTTTGTCTATGCCTAGTAAAGCGAATTCCTTAGCGCCATCATTGCCCTTTAGTGATAATAATTATCCCATGACCAACCCTACTGGCCTTGACCATTGCCATTACCGTTGTTGGGAGGCTGCTGTTGCCCCCAGGGTGATTGGCCGTTCTGTTGCTGTGCTTGCATTGTAGACATAAGCGCGGCGAAGAAAGCGGGATTTACAAAGGCTCCTCCGTTCGCACCCTGTTGACCCTGCGCGTTTGACCAGCCAGGAGGTGGGGGAGGAACTGCACCAGCATTGCCCTGAGGAGGCGCTTGAGGCCAACCCGGCATTTGAAAACCAAAGCTGGGCATGACTGGAGCCACGCCTTGGGCTGGAGTTTGAGCAGCGGGCCATGCAGATGGGGGAGCTGTTTGTTGGACAGGCTGATGAGCCCCTTGAGGAGGCAACGAGTAACCGTCCCTGGGCTGGTTGAAGCCTCCTCGTCCGCCGCGCCCGTTACCACGTCCTCGTCCACCTCGACCTCTGGAGTCTCCTCGACGCCCTCCCCGTTGGTTAAAGTTTCTACCCGATGGAGGTTCGTAGGTCTCAGTTGTGGAAGGACCGCTGCCATAGCCAGGCGGTCGCGCGAGGGGCTTATAGGGACCGTCGTCTTCGTCGTCGTAGTTCAGAGCAACATCCGGTCGCGATTCCTGTCGCAAAGGATGAGGCTCCTTGCCTGCCTTGGATGGATCCTTCTTCCACTTATCCTTCTTCTTCTGCTTGAGCGCTCTCTTGTACTCCGCTTCCTTCTCATCATCAGAAAACTCCATCTCGTCATCGCCAACCTCCTCGTCGTGGAGATTACTGGCATCTGAACCCTTCAAATTCTTCAATGGCTCTGTAAAGACGTACGAGGCATGGTCGACGGGGTAAAAGACTTTCTGGCCAACCTCAAGACCAAGATCCTTGATATCCTGGTCTGTAGTGAAGCGCACGGTATACATAGGCTGCAAGACCTTTCCTATCGTTTCTGCGATTGCACCTATGACAACTCGCTCAGATGTGCAGAGCACGGAACCTGAGTCAAGAACTTGGTACTCTCCTGGTGTGAATGCCTTTACTAGCATGATGTTCTCCACGATATGCTCGATGACGCCTAGCTCTTCGACTTTCATTTCGGGTGTAATTGTAATATCAGGCTTGGGAATGACCTCTTCGGGTATTTCGTTTTTTGTTCGGATCTGGGCAGCGGTTGAGCCCTTCGCGCCTTGATTGCCCTCATCGTCAGATGCTCCTCCATCAGCTTGCATGAGCAGACGCGCTGTCTCCTCGACTCCCAAGAGTTCGTAACCCTCGTTATCGGAATCGTCATCAGAGGAATCCGAGCTGCTTGATTCAGAAGATGATTCGTAAGGGGAGGAATCAACCTCCCATTCTGGGTTGTCGCCCTGATCGTTCTGAAGAGGAACTGTCTCGGTGCTCGCAGCAGGAGCTGGCTGTTCTGTTTGCGCTGGCTGGGCAGGAGCTAATCCACCGATAGCAGCCTCAAGAGCGCCTGTGAGGGAAGGAGGGCTATCGGGTCGGTCGATGGCCATGGCATCATCGTCCACAGCTGGTGCTGGCTGATCTTCAGAGGACTTGGGCTCTGTAGTGACTGGGGCTGATTCATTCTTAGTTTCGCTGGGAGCGGCGTCGGGAATTTCAGTATCTTGAAAACTCGCAGCAGCAACGAGAACATCGGCGGGAGGGAGAGGTGGTAGAGTCTCGTTGGGTTTGGCCTGACCGAGGCCTGGGATTTCGAAGCCCGACATTTTGGTGCTGGTTTGGATATATTATTTGACAAGAGACGGGTTTCAAGTAATATTGAATATGCCGTTCATCAAACAGGAAAAATAATGAACGAAGCAAGGTTGAAAAAATGAAAACGCTTAATGCGACAACTGGCGCAAAAGTTTAGATGAAAGTAAGAAAGTTTTAGTAGGCCGAGCGCCTCATTCCATCATAAAAGACCCTGACTAGCGTCGCAGGAAAGAAAAAATCAAGGTGAACGATCAAAGTGGATCCTTATCCGGACGCGCTAGCTTATCACCCCACCATCCTTCACCTTGACCTCGGTGAGGCTCGCCTCCACTAAATGTTAGTGCCTGTTAGTGCTTTTTGCAGGGGTCCATCTCTCCCCAACTGTTGAAAGCTCCAAACCCACCATGAATGACATGACGAAAGCATTCCTAACTTTGTAAACCTCCATCTTCAACTCACTGTCGACAGCGACAATCACGATGGCTCCAGGAACGGCGCCGCAAGCGCAGCAACAGCGCCAATTTGTGCATCCGACTGCCAGTCATGCTAAGAAAAAGTATTACCATTTGTATCCTTGCGCAGTTCTACACTTAGCAGAGCTCTGCTAACCGTGCCTCGTCTCGCTGTAGAGCTCCAAGCGCATACTCGATGCAACCGATTTCTGCCTTCTACTGGTTCCTCGCTGCCGCTCTTGTGTCCGCATGGTTCGCGCCGATTCAAGATTGCGACGAGACGTTCAACTACTGGGAACCAACCCATTACTTGTCGCATAACTACGGCCTCCAGACATGGGAATACTCGCCCGACTATGCCATTCGCAGCTGGCTCTACATTGCATTCCACGCAATTGTTGGCAATGTGCGCCGAATTTTCCCTCACTCCAACAAGGTGAGCATAGCATTATTGAAACCCAAAGAACATTAATTGACGATTTATCGCTAGGTCTCTGAATTTTATTTCGTCCGCTTCGGACTGGCCTTCGTTTGCGCCCTCACCCAGACCATCTTGTTCATGGTGACAAGTACCACACTGAACAGTCGAATTGGCCTATTCTTCTTGATGGCCACCGTCGCGAGCCCCGGAAACTTTCACGCCAGCACAGCTTTCCTCCCATCTAGCTTTGCCATGTACCTAGTCACTCTGGGAGCTGCCGCTTTTATGAATTGGCGTGGCGGCCTCAAGACCTCTCAGGGCATGTTCTGGTTTGCCGCTGCCGGTATCCTTGGATGGCCTTTTGCTGCTGCGCTTTGCGCGCCTTTTATGCTTGAGGAGCTCATCTTGCTCATCTTTGGAGATAAGACTGCACTATGGGAAGCATTTGTTCGCATTGGTCGAGGTGTTGTATCGGCTATTCTCCTTCTTGTAAGTTTAACGTGTGGATCGCTTTTGAATCTATTGTCTAATATTGGTAGGCTGGCGACTACTTCGTAAACCTCTTCTTTTACAAGAAGCAAGTTTCTGTGACATGGAATATTGTCAAGTACAACATCTTCTCGTCCGACCATGGCCCAGAGCTCTATGGAACAGAGCCTTGGACCTTTTACTTCAAGAACTTGGCCCTCAACTTCAATCTCTGGTTTGTTCTTGCCCTAGCGGCTCTGCCGCTTTTCATCCTTCAAAAGATTATTTCGCCATCTGGCCATGGATTCCAAACTGGTCTGCGAACCGTTGTCTTTCTTTCTCCTTTCTACATGTGGCTGGCTATCTTCAGCTCGCAGCCTCATAAGGAGGAGAGATTCATGTACCCTGCTTACCCTTTCCTTGCCCTCAACGCTGCTATTTCTACCCATATGATCTTGACTACTGTGGGCAACTCGGATCCCAAGACACTGGTCGGTAAAATTCCTGCAAAGTTGAAGCTTTTTCTCGTTACCATTACCATGCTCCTATCAATTGATATTGCTGTTCTCAGAGTTTACGGTATCTGGTCTGCTTACTCTGCGCCCATGAAAATCTACACTCCCCTGTGGGAAGGCAAAGATGGCAGCGCGCCCATTGGTAGGGAAGAAGACACTGTATGCTTTGGCAAGGAGTGGTATCGCTTCCCCTCATCTTACTTCCTGCCCCGGGATATGCATGCCAAATTTATTCGTTCCGAATTCAGAGGCCTTTTGCCTGGTCAGTTTTCTGAAGCTGAAACCGGGTTTGGTTTCTTCAGTGGCACTTGGCTCCCCACTCATGGCATGAATGATCGCAACGAGGAGGACCTGAGCAAATACACCGAGCTTTCTGCATGCAAGTTCCTCGTTGATACACAGTACCCATTGAGGACAGACCCCCTACCACCAAATGAACCTGACTACATTGAGGACTACACCAATTGGGAGGTTGTCAAGTGCGAGTTTTTCCTTGATGCCGCAAACACGCATCTACTTGCAAGAGCATTATGGGTCCCTGACCTGGACATTATCCCAGACAAGTTCAAGAGAAGATGGGGACGCCACTGCTTACTGCAGCGAAAGAAGCTGAGCATCGAGCCAGATGCGTCTGGTTGAAAAGGGCTAAAAAAGACAAATGTTGGCATATGGCTGCAGGATCAGAAGATAGAATACACCTGTTTCTTAGAAAGATAAAATCTAATGATACTGAATACTACAACAATATCAACGTTACAGTGCATGCAGTCAGTGCATTGCTGCAAAGGAACCGCATCTTACTCCCACCGCCTGCTGTGACACTCTACACAAATAAGGTAAAAAAAGGCCTCCGAGACTTCAGTTCTGATCCATGACTCACTACTAGAGACTTTCAGGTGTCATACATAACGGCTCAGCCTTATCCTGGTATTTTATATGACCCTACTCGGTATGACAAAGAATCGGAAATTTCCCGAAGAGCCTCATGTACGAACCTGATGACTCTTGATGTATTTGGTCCCGTCATGTAAATTTACTTGACGAAAACCGTCTTACCGGATTCTTGGCGATATTGCTGCCAACACACCCATCAGTCCGATGTTCTCTAAATGAAGTAATCCTGCATATCGACTTCATGGCTTCAACTGCCACACTTTCAGATGCAACATTCTGCACGCCCAAAAGCCAGCACCACCCTAAACCGAGAAAACGTTCCGTGTATGGAATCAATATTTGAACTTTCCGGTTTCGAACACTTGAAACAGAAATCGAGTACATCATACACTGCATGACGGCCACTCAGAGGAGGACAACTTCCAGCGATTACCGGATCCTCCATCGAGCACATGGTGTTCAGCCCGCCCGACGGCTTAGGAGTAGTTGCACTGCTGATACGAATTTGACAGCTCATGGGCTTACTTACTGCAGAGTACGAGGCAGATAGAGATATCTAAAGGATGGTTCATGATCTCAGCGGCGTGTCTGAATGAATATGCGTGCATCTCGATCGAGTATACGATGTCCGAGTTCGACAGACTAGCTACTTACTAGGCTTGAGTCGTGGGCGAATCGTTAGAATTCCCTGAAACTGCCAGTCACCTAACTCTCGTCGTTTATATGGCAAGAAATTTGGTCGAACAACGACGCACATGGCTTGTCGTCTACTCAAAAGCACAATCTGTGGCGTGGACCTTGGTCATTTGGGGTTTCTTCATACAGTTAAGAATCACAGCCCATTAAATTGACAATGGAACCAAAATCTCGTACAATAAAATGCGGACTGTCTTTGTATATAACATGTCTATTTGTAGTAGGGGTAGATAAAAGATTGAGGTAAGCACAATGTGCGTTTGTGTTGCAATGACAGGATAGAGATCAGGGACAGCTAAAAGAAAGAAAAAACCAGCCCGTTTACCCTAAAGTACCAAACCCATGCCATCACCGTAAAAAGGCACACCGTAAGTTATTCATCCATATCAAAAGCCGAGATATCATTTCCTGTGTTGAGAAAATCGAAAGTAAATAAAACGTCATCGTCAGGCCGCGAGCCATGATCGGCATATCCCACGCCAATGTCTAAGAAATCGTCATGACAAGCGATCCGCGGTCTCTTGACCGGCAGTTCCGCCTCCTCGGATTGTCTCTTGCTTTGGCCAGGCCACGCTGCATGGATTGGGGCGTGACTCACGCCTATACCGTGGCCAGGGTTTGCAAACCATGGTGAACCCCCTGTTGGAGATTCAAGTGGTTGAGTAAACGGTAGCAGCAGGGACGAATGCGGGATAACCTCACTAATCGAGCTGACTGTTGAATGATTCTCGGGGCCCGGGGGCGTGTCTCTGAAGGAACTTACAACACTACCGTGGAGGGAGCTGGAGGATCTGGTTGAATGTAGATTTGGTAAATCATTGTAGGCAGTGGACGGTGTACTGCTTTGCCCTGGTGACTGCCTCTGACGAACTATTCGAACTAACAGACCCAGTATCTTGCTAAAATTCAAAGCAAGATTATCGACATGGGCTTGATCGGCGACTGATACAAACTGATCGCGAAGTGTTTCTAAAAGTGAGATTTCCTCTTCTGGCCGACTGGGGGTGTCATCCGCGTCTGTCATTGGCTGTTGTATGACTGTCTTTCCTATGATGAATGCTGCTGCTAGTGGGAAAGTTGCAGCAAGGCGAGGAAGTACTGAAATCCTGTTCTCGTCATGTTCGGGCAGTGCACTTTCAGCCTGAGGACTCCTTTTGGACTTCTTTGTGCTAGACTTTTCGCGTTCCTTCTGATAACCTAGTGTCTCATTCAAAGCTTCAGAAAGATGACGGTCTTTCTTCGTTGCTGTGGCCAAGAGAAAGACAAGACAACAAGCCTTGGCATCTCTGATGATATTAATGGGCTTCGTACCATCATATCCTTTACACAAGAAGATTCTTGTGGCTAGAAACGATAGCATGAGCGCGAATGATTCCGTTGAGGTAAATGGTGTCTGCATGACGTTGTGCATTGAAGCCCATTGTTCAAGCTTTTGCTGTAATTGACCCAATGCTTGATTTCTCGAATACTTCGAAGAGGGAGCACTAGTACCGTGGAAAATCTGGTAAATTTCATCCTGAAGCTTTGCCAGCTCTAGGCGAGCCGTTGCTCCAGGAGATTCTGAATGACTTTCCAACGACGATGTAATTCCGGATTCATATCCTGGCAGCCAAGAAGTGGAGCCACGAAGTATAGCGATATTCTTATCTCTGGTATATAATGACTGAAAGACCTTGTGTCTCTCTAGTATAGTCTCTGGTGGAAGGTTGTTGGAGGATGTGCAACCCCGATGGAGACCCATTGTACGTGCCAACAAACAGGCTTGGGCGAAGACCAGTTCTGCAAGTGATGTCGTACTGTATTGCTCAGCCACGTAACTCTAGAGTTGAAGTCAACATTTTTCAACGATTCTGGTCAAAAGAGTCTTACCAAAAGAGCAAGTGCTTGTACATTAACGAGCCTTGGTGTCAAAAAGACACGTGGGTTATTGATGGCCATCCTCATAGTTTGAAGAAGAGATTGGATGAAGTGGCTATTGCCCTGAATGGTAGGCTCCCTTTTGATACCGAGGAGAACTATAACATTGAAGCAAATAGCCCAGCCTTCATCCGAAGGCCCTATAGACTGGGAATAGATGCGATCAATCTGAGGTTGGAAAGTTGATCGCACGAAGACATCAGTGGCGTAATCGGTGTTCTTGAAGAATGGGCCGATAACGAGATTGAGAAACTGCCGAGGCGGAAGGCATATTCCTGTAGGTTGAGACGGTATATCTAGATGAGGCTCATTGCTTGCTTCGTAAAGCATTTCTTGTAGCATGGCATGCTCGGCAGTATGTGTCGAGGTGTTGTTATCAGGAACACCAAATATGGGATCGTCATGAAATTCCTTGCAGAGGGCATAAAGCGAGCAAGGTCCATGATAACGGTCGAGTGAATGTGACGCGTTTCGTACGATGTGACAGTCTGTATGGGCTACTGGTCCTGAGTCTGTTCCGGTAAGATTGTCGGAGGCCCATTCCTCGGCGGCAAGCGATGAAGATCTCACGCTGTTCCCGCCTCTGACAAGTGACGTCAAATCAGAAAGGTCATTTTGAATGCTATGCAGCTGATCCTCAAGCGTCTCGAAGTTCTGGCACCTGAGACATGAATAAGTTTGTGAGCCTTTGTGCTCCATTAAGGAAGAGACAAGGCGTCCCTGACTCACAGGAGTTTGACGTGATTGACACGTTTGCCGGGAGATGAATATCGACACTCGACACCGTCGCGCTTGCAACTTTCGCATTGCGGGCGTTCCCTACCACATCTGATCTTCCGTGCCCGGCAGTGCGCACAAGCAAGGTCGTGTGTCGACCACATTTGTTGTTGCGTCTTGCTCCCAGTTAGTCGATACCTCTTGGTCAGTCAACAGTGTTTTTAACAAACCTCCTTTCCCTGGTCATTCCACATTTTATTCTTGGTTCTAGATGAAGAAAATGGATTGATATGTGTCCAGAACCTTTGTGATTTTGATCCCGTGAAGAGATATATAAAAGGAAGGTAATATGATGCTTTTGGCCAGTCGCGAGTGAAAACTCAGTAAAAGCTGAGCTTTCAGGAACACAAGAATCCGCGTGCAACAGTTGATAGCATTACGTGAGAATTTATCTTAGAAACAGGTCAGCAAACGTGCTTAAGAGCAACCTACCCTCCAAGACACTCATGGAGGTACTGTATTCCATACGGCAAGACAGTGGCTTGTAGCCGGCATGATGATCTTCAAGGCCGCGATACCATCAGCTCCTCCCATAGACGCAACCTAATCCGTGTACATCCATGTGAGCTTAGTAGATGGACCGTGGGTCGTACAGCTCGTCATATAGTCCCGTATGTCTGTCTTGATCGCGGTATCCATCCATTTCAAACACCTTGGCAGGACTTGGGAGTAGTGTGAGAATAGTATGTAGGAAGTCAGCAGCAGCACCTTTTGGATGGATGATAAAGTTGACATGGAAGAGAGAGACTTTAGGGCCTTTACCCGGTGAAAGATTGTAAACAGAACGTGATTGTACCTATAAAGGTCCAGTAAGAGAATCTGTAAGAGGTAGGTACCTACTACCTACAGATGCCAACTTTGAGGTTACAAGGCAGGTACTACCTAACGACTACCTTCCTATCAAGAGGAGGTACCATAGGCAGAAGGTAGCTGTCCCCCGTTCTTTCCCTTCCAACCCCAGAGCAGTGCAACACTACCTACTAATGGAAGTAACAACCCCAGTCGTAGGTTAGTAGTTACTCCAATAATACAATCTCTGAATTACTTAAGCATTTGCGTCACCACGACGTGTTCAATAACCTGGCACTTTTGTTCTTCCATTTCTAACCATCCATTTCTAACCATCCATACCATCAAACTCCAAGCCCTTCCATTGGAAGGAAACACACATTATTGATTCGACCACCATGAACTGTATCTGCATACACGAACAAATGGTGGCCTGTGATATTCCTTGCTGCAAATCTATACCCCTCACCACCTTGAGGGCTGAATGCCGGCAGATGTTTCACACACTCATGTCCAGGCGATTCAAACTTGGCTTCCCGCATCCCTCGATGGACCTTGCCATGCATTTGAAGCATGCATTCAGTCCAGTCACTACATTTCTATAATGCTGTGATTTGATAAATGAACCATGTCATCGCCTTCAAATCAAGTAACGTTCAACGCCATCAACAACCTCAACCCTCAAACATGGATCGAAAAGAAGACCCTTGACGGAATATCGAAAGGCCAATACCAAAACTCCAGACGTCCGAGCGTCGAAGCAGGACTGAAGTAATTCATGCTTGTGTCACCTTATTGGGGCATGTCTTAAACCGCTCAAAAGCTTAGCCAACTATCTGGTCACAACACTGAGCTGAGGAAGTATTCAAATGTTCTACCGCGCGATGTGTGCACTGAGAAATAGAAGAAAGCAATATGCTGAAGAGGCCTTCTTCTTGACCAAGTTCCTTTGCATTTCTATTGAAATTTAAGGCTTTGTCTCGTCCACGGGGCGCCGGTTCTTTCTAAGGAGAAGACGCACTTGGGACCAATTATTTAAGGGATGTCGGGAACACAACAAGGCTGAGCTACTGTCCGTCATCCCGAGACATCCTTAAACTCCAGCCAGTCGGGATTACAGAAAGTTCCGTTTGACAGAGCCGCGCACCGAGGCGCATGTCTCGTTGATGTAACGCCGAACAGATCGCAAAAGCCGATAGGCATCAAAACAAACAAGCCCACGGGCGCTCATCAAAGAGTTCAGATAGTGAAACCAGCGTCTAAAAGCGACTCCAACTTCTCACCCCAAGAAAATAATCACCCAACAGCGAAACCCCAATGTCAAACCAAGCGTTCTAAGTCATACAGAATCCACAAGACTAGCCCGCGAGCAAACCTTTTTCAGCAGGTTCTGTCAGACTCCAATATCCAAGACTGTCACTGAAACTGTGTGAGGAGATGGAGATGGTGAAACTCGAGTAACAAGGTAACTCTTTGCTGAGAGTGCAGACGCATTGTCAGATAACTTGACATTCCTTGGTTCCTTCCTCATTTAGACATTCACTGTCTATGTGCGTGTCGTATGGATTTGTTCAGCGGATCCCTGGATACCCATCGTTGCTTATCACAATTTAGGTACTTATGATGGAAGCTTAAAAGCCGTCTTTGACAGTATCGAGCGGTAGTTGCTAATCTTTTGGAATATAACTTGACGAAAGAACATCGGATAATTGTACTGACACGCCCAGACAACCATGATTCCACGCTACGGACCTAAACCGCTACAAATATATGTCCTAGGACTTGTCATCGACTAATACTTGGGTCGGAGTGGATCTCAGACCTCAGCGATGCATATACGATTGAACGACCCAAAATAGGAACTTCGGAACGCACTTTCTTGAAGCCACAAAAGTGTGAATAGTCGTCATCTGGTTTGACTATACCGAGTCCTATCGGGAAGCTTGAGGGATGCCGGGTTTTCCAAAAGTCTACCGTTCGGTGCTCGCAAGCTACTGTGAGATTAACCGGCTTTGTGAGACATGTGGCGATTGTCATATCGGCATTATGGCAAGCACTGGATCCGTATAGATGGCGGTATCGCAACAAAAGTATAGAAGAGCGGAACAAAGGTGAGTTCTATCTTACTTCCACAAAGTACAGCCACATTTCTTACAAGTATCGCAATAAAGAACCGCCCATGCAGACGTGCTGGGATCTCGGCTTACATAAACCCAAGACTTGGAAGTTCTTATCATTGAAAGGAGAAAACACCCTCCGCACCACAACGGATGAGGCTTACTCGGGAACGGCCCGGTCTGACACGAGGTGTCTACTCGGCCATTGCTGAAATTAGCTCCGAGTGATATGAAGAAGCTGACAGAATAGCATGGGCCTGCGTCGGGTCGGAGGATAATAACCAGTCTGACATGTCCATCGAGATTACAGGAATCTTTAGACACGACTTGTTGCGTGGTAAGCAGAGACGGATATCACAAATAGTGCCTCGACTATGAGACCAAACAAAAGCCAATGACTCAGCCCTACGTTTCAGTCATTCCAGGACAGGGGCGCCCATGTTGCACCATTGCTGACATGGGAGCCCTTGACGTTGAATTATCGGTCTGCTCAGCATAACCGTTGCTATATTTCGACATCCAGATGCAAGGTTATAGATTGTAAGAGGACAATTTTCGACACATCCATTTCTGTTCTGATAAAACGGTTTGTTCAAGACCTAGGACTAATAATTTTCAGTTGCTAGTCAAGCCAAAGATACGATCATGATAGCCTTCATAGCACCTAGCTCACCAAGCATTAGAGTTTACCCATCGCGCCTTCGCGTTTCCTCAAAAGCTCTGACCGAGTGGCCTCAACACATATCAGCTGACGTGGGGTGTTACCTGATTGAAGAATCTTGTTCTCCGCTGTTTCTAAATACAAATAGGCGGCAGCTCACGTTGACTCCGGGCCTGGGGTATGATTGAGGAAACAGCATATTGTTGTTCCCCGTCATTTGAGATCATGCCACTCTCTATCCCGACTCTTATCAAGTCTTACGCGCTATTGTGCCTGTACCTGGAAGCGACACCTGGCATTACTCCTTACCTAGATAATGTACTGTATTTTGAGTCGGGTTCACGTGTGTGTGCACTGCAAATGTGATCAAGAACCCATAAGATAAGGTCTTTGTATCAGTGATATGGCATCATTTTGCTGTTATCTTGCACAGAGCCCCTGTATCCATCTGTCAAGCAAGCGTCACACAAGATTGCGCGCGACGTGGTCGAGGTGTAATCGCCGATCCGTATGATGTGTACAACTCTATTAAGGGCAGTTGTTCCCTTGGTGTAAATTACGCCCCATGTGAGTTGAGAAGCAGTCATATGGGGCGACCGAGAGCAAGGCTGCGCCGAGGCAACCCCCACGAAATACCACGGAGGGTGTCGTTGAACGGACCGACATGCATGTCATTGACGGAATGCTACGTTAGTATGTCATGGTACAGACGTGACGGAAAGAACGCACTCTGATGCAGGCTTTGTGGATAGCTGACATGAATGCATGTCTTGGAATTATGATGTGGTGGCACTGATTCACATGTCGGTAGTTCCTGGATAACATCAATTGTGTCGGAACTACGAACATTGTATATTGAGCATTTGATGATACACCTTAGGGGGTTTGGTACATGGTGTAGCAAGTGGGAGAATTAGATGATATATTGAGACGACTTGCAATGGATCGTGTTAAAAGGATACCTGCAGTTAATAGTCAACTTGAGTGGATGGTGCTTACAATGTTAATGGACTTGGAGCGGAATATAATCCGTCACTCTCCAAGCTTCGTCAAGCACGGCAGATTGTATCACTGAGACCCTGTTTTGAAACATTTTCCCCACCAGTTCTGTGAGTCTGCATCTTGATAGACTCCCTTGTCTTGTGCTTTGTTCTCTTTCCTAAATCTGTCAAAGCCCCGGCTGCAGAAGTAACATTGAGGCGCGGCATCGACGTACCCTGAGACATACATACATACGCATGAGATAATATCGATGGATATGCCGCTTCACCTGCAAGATCTGCTTGTTATACAGGTCAAGGTCACCATCTTGGCAAGTCGAGGTATTGGTCCGAGTCTTGGGCATAACGGATCCATCTCGGTGAAGAGATACACGGTAAAGGGATTATCGTATATCGGAGAGGCGTTTACTTATCTCTTAGTTATCTCGCTGTCTCGGGGGTTTCATGAGACATTCCTATATTGACTTCATCCAAAGTCCACTTGAATTAGGTATAACCGACCTTTGACTCTGATCCATCGTGACATTATTGTTTCACGACGCCGTGACGATCAATGAGGGCTTTGTTTTTTACCTTTATCGGAGTGTGACCTCACGGAATTTGAGTTTTCTCCGTAGGGGTTGTCTCATGGCCGAGTTACACAATCAAGATTCGCGGGAGCTTGCTAGATAAGGCAATGTTTTGCTATGAACAGAGGAAACAAGATCAATGATCATTATAGATGTTATATCGCTGGTCTTGAGCCTATCTTCTTTCGAAGTAGTCAATAGTAATTTAATGAAGTATGATGTAGGTCTTCAGGATGACACGCGTGATAGCTGAATATTCGTCAATTAATCACTAGGTAATCTACCTACCCCTGAGATCTATGAGGTAGTTCCTCTGAATAAGCCAGCAAACTTATATCTGGTCCTCCCTTATTTCTCCATGCATGCATTGTGTCTACCACAAGAAGAAACGAGTCATCTTGTCTTTCCAATCGAGTGGCACAGGGTCATCGGGCACGGGAGCGCCGTCTTCAGGGGCAGCATCAACAGTGCTTCTGACGGGAGCAGAGGTGGAAGTGGAAGTGACCGATTGTTCAGCGGGGGCTGGAGTAGCATCATTGTCCTCCTCACTTGCGTTATCCGTGCTGGAGCTCTCTGTTGCTGGACTAGAAGTTGCAGCGCTGAGCTGTTCGGTTGTAGTACTGATCTCAGTCACTGTGGTAGTGAGTGTTGTTGCAGCTGGGGCTTGAACTTGGCTAGTTATAGATGTAGATGCGGCTGAAGTGGAGGACTCCGTGCCAGAGTTTACTGCAGCTGTCTCGGACGACACAGACTCGGATTCAGGGGCAGAGGAGGAAGTAGCTTCAGCCCTGACTGTCACAGTCGAAGTGGCCGTAGCTAAAGCTGTAACTGTAGTGACAGTCGCATCAGAGCGTTTTGCGTCCACAGCGGGCTTTGCAGGCTCAGAAGAAGCCGTGGCAAAAACGACAAGTGTCGTCAGGCTGGTGCTTGTAACAGGATTAGTACATGTGACTGTAGTAGTAACTTCAACCACAGGAGTGACGGCAGGGGCAACGCCGGTAGTAGTTTCATTCGCGACCTTGGCCACCTGAGGAGAGCCAGAGGCGGAAGCAGCTACAGCCGCATCTGTAGATTCAGCACGCATCATAGCGATTTCCACCATCTTGCCAACTCGAGGTAAGGGAAGGCCGTGGCCTGTCCAAACCCTTTTTTCCAAAGCTGGGGTTGAGCTGGTGTCTTCCGAAGTGATGGTCGTAGTAGAGAGTTCAGTCACTGTAGCTGTGACAGTAACAGGGGTTGTCTCCGCGTCGGCAACAGTGTCGGTGCCTGTGGTGGTAGTCAGAGTAGTGGCAGTCTCAGTTGACGAGGTTGTCTCTGTCTCCAAGGTAGACAAAGTAGACGTGTCAGAAACGACGACTGTGTCGGTGGCAGTGAGGGTGGTAAGGACAGTGGAAGTGGTAGTTGATGAATCGACTTCTGTATCGACAACGAACACAGTACCCGTGACTGTAGTTGACGATGCCTCGGTGGTGGAGACAACGTCAGTGCTGATTGTGGTATCAGTTGTGAGTGCAGTCGAAGTGGTTTCGGAGACCAAAGTCTGTGTAGTAGAGATGGTTGACGGAACAGTGGTAACGTCAGTCTCAGTGGTGGTCACCGTCTGAGGGACAGTGTCCAAAATGGTGGAAGTGGAATTGACTGCTGAAGTCGAGGTAACAGTTGCGGTCTCTGTAACGGTAGAAGAGGCAACAGCAGTGGTAAAGATTGTAGAAGTAGACTCGACAACGTCTGTCGATGTGACAGTTTCCGTCTCCGTTGCATCGACGGAGTCAGTGATAAAGACAGTTGAAGTAGAGCTGACAACTGAAGTCGAGGTGACAACAGCAGTTGAAGTAGTGGTAACAGGATCTGTAACCAAGACTGTCTCTGTAGTGCTGAGAGTAGAAGTGACAACATTTGTCGAAGTGGTGACATCTGTCTCAGTAGTAGCAGTAGAAGCAGTCACAAACAATGTTGATGTGGCGGTCTCCGTAGTTGTTGTAGAATCAATATCAGTTGACAAGATTGTCTGAGTAGCGTTGACAGTTGAGGTGACAGTTGTAAGCACGGTAGTAGCTATCCTATCCATGAAGAAAACTGTCTCTGTTACGTTGGAAGTAACAGTGTCAGTTGAAGTCGTGGAATCAACATCTGTAAGAAAGACGGTTGAAGTGACAGCGACAGTTGAAGTGACAAGCGCTGTCTCAGTAGTAGAAACCTCGTCTGTGGTCAGAATAGTTGAAGTGGTGAGCGCAGTCGAGGTGGTAGAGAAAGAGTTGGTGAAAAGGACTGTCTCAGTAGCATTAATGACGGATGTTGCCGTGGTAGAAACTGCCTCGGTCTCTAACACGGTCGAGGTAGTATTCATAGTTGACGTAGCTGTGGCCCAGATGGTCGATGACTCGGTGGCAACGATCGTAGATGTTGTAGTATCGGAGAGCATATCTGTAACGTATATCGTCTCTGTATCCACGAGTACAGAGGTTGAGAAGACGACTCTTTCGGGTGCTGCAGTCGTTTCTTCCTCACCAACGCTTTCGACAGTTTGCCCTTCTGCCTCAAGATTGGTACTGGCCTCAACCGAGCTCGGGCTAGCGACGGGAGTGCGGGTCGAGTTTCTCAATATGACTGGACTGGCAGTGACGACCTCGGTGACTACTTCGGTCGAAACTAGAGAATGTTTGTATGAGCTTTTGTTTCTTTGACTGCCTTTCTGTTGTGTATTCTTAATGCATACCTTTGCCTGAAGCAGGGTAAGGAACTGCCAAAACAGTCTTGGCCAAAAGGCCGAGGCCTAGCAGAACGTTGACTCGCATGGCTTCTATCGAACTGTGACGAAGGAAGGAAGAGGTCAAGAGGTCGTGGTAGGAACAAGAGAGAGTATCAGAGAGAATTGCCAGAGGATTTCACACATTTATACACCAACATCCGAGAGAAATCGGATTCACCTGGGAATGGCATCATCCCTCGTCATGGTTCTCAATCTTGGGCTCCTCCTCAGCCATCGGATGATGTGAATGAAGGTGATTTGGTATCCGGTGTATAGCTTCCGGCCTGGCCAATTCGATACATTTATACTTTTTGCCTTTGAACTTGGGAGTTATGCCGATTGCATGTTGACTTATTGGGGCCGAAGGAAAGGAGGGGGAAAGCAGCGAGCCTACCAGCGTTAGTTGACAAGAAACTAGTATACGCAATATTTCAAGGATTGGCCTTGATATCCTGATGGAATGGTTGTGTATTGGGTATGTGTTCAGCCACTTTCAGGTGATGTAGAGACTCAAATCGTCAACATGCGTACTTGCATGTGATGTAAATGACATGCCAGATTACGACATTGTGAAGTTCTGTGTAATACAATCTGCATTTTTCTACGATCCATTCGTCTTAGTCCCTTGACTGAGGAAGTATTCAAAATCTGGTCAAATATGTATGAACTGTGGTTCATCTCGAGGCCGGCCTTGAGTGGAGTGGCTTCCGGGCCCGGTCTTATCACGGAGTGGGGCCCCGGAGTCCGTCCGTCACCCGCTGTGTTCTGGCCATTTTGCCTTTCGTTTAAAAGATACCTAAATCTAGTAAACATTGTTTTCAATAATCGTTTGAGTATTAACATATACGGGATAATAGTTGTGTCATATCAAAAACGCCTTTAAATGTTTCCAAGCATAGCTACACAGTATCTCCCCCTTGATCTCACCTCGTTTCTTAGGATACAGTACTCCCAAAACTTCGTATCAGAAAAGCCGAACCACTGGACCATAACAACTTAATCAGGACCTAAATTCGGTGAGGTAATAGCAGATTTTCGAAAGGAGGAGGTGAAATGAAAGAAGAAGAGTAACTTTGCCACTGCCTGACTGTTTCAATGGTCAAATACGCTTACTTGCCCTTACGATTCACCAGTAAAAGACGGTAAAGCAATCGATTAAAGAGCTTGATGGAGCATCTCATTATCGGTTTATCAAAAAGGTTTCGTCATTCGCGAGTTGCCGATGCTGACTAACATTTCCCCGCGCTTTAGACCAACCATCAAGTAGCAAGTGTAGCAGCTTCATCTTCATCATTCAACAATCGTACGCCAAGAAGTCAATTTCCTCATTTATCAAAACTTATTTGCATCCGATCTGCCTGTTATAGTTCATTCTGTCTTCAGTCGGCTATTCTTTCTACTCATCATGACGTCTCATGATGCTTCAATTGATGGTCTGCCAAATGAAGTGAGGGAGCTCCTCCACTAGTTTCATTCAGGATAACCAACATTTCTAGATCCTCACATCCATCATATCTCCATTTCCAACCAGAGAGCTCCTCTCTTTTGCCACCATCAATCGTCGCTTCTGCTCCCTAATCACGCGCCTCATCCACCACCGCCTCCTCCAAGCTGCTCCCCTCCCTGATAACAAACTCATTTTAGAATGCTACCTTCCAAGTGACCAGCTCTTCGTCCCTTCTTTAGCATGTCGCTACCAGGGGCTAGTAACCCGGGGCGACTCTCCTGTTAGTGAAGCTGATCCGACGCTGTCTGATCTGCGATGTTTGTATTCTTCTTTCAAGCCGTTCGAGCCAGAGAGTCGAAGTCCCAGAAGAGGTCGTAGACGGCCCGTAGAGGCACAACCGTCCGAGGACGCACATGATGATACCGCTACACAAGATATCTTCCTTGATGATGGGGAGCTCTTCTCTCAGCTATGTGCTTCCATTCACCTCGTGAAGGAGGGGCCTAGAAGTGGGCTATTTATAAGCCATGTCACTATCGTGGATGGCGTCGTGCGTGTGTTCCGAAAGTGGCTTGCCGAAGCAGCAAGCAAACAGGATCAGTCTCAATCTGGCCCAGAGAGTATTCTCTGGGTTGACAAGAATAACGATGTCGGAATACGATTCAGTGTTATCCCTGCACCATCCGAGAGAATGCCTCTGATCTCAGGGCCCAACGATGATCCACCCGTTCTTTACAAACTGGTATACGAAGGTTTGCTTTACGGCTTATGTATAAACGTTGACAAAATAAATACTAATTAATTATAGAGTTATTTGTTCGAACGCACAATATACTGAAGGCCCTGGAACTCTCCAAGGTGCAAGAGGTCGAGAGCTCAGGCAAGACCCTTGTGATCCATGTGGATTCGATGTAATTGTTCAAGGGATTTTGGAAGCGATCTGTCAAATGACACGCACAATGAATCGTCACAACTTAAAAGACGGGCCAACCTTTTCATAATTCAAGATTGTACATGTTATTAGCCCCATAGCCTCCAGACCAGCAAGATGTACTATCGAGTCCCAACCTAACTAGTGTAGATTGCGACTGAGCTCGCCTTCATTCTGGATCACATATCCCATCAGCATTAATATAAATAATACAAAACAAACCCCAAAAACTTCCAGATCTTTCCTCACAAGCTCGAGGATCTCTTCCCTGGCGCTTCTCCCATTCTTCGCAGCTCAACGTCACTACCGGAGTCTGTGTCGTCCAGGAAGCTCTCGCCGCTCCTCCCAACTTGCTCATCATGTTCGTCCCTCGTCTGAATCATCTCTCGATCCTGCAGGGTAGGATCTTCTCCAATGTTTCTATACCACTCCTTGAGTGGCTTCCAACTCGTGACAAAGAAAATCACTGCATTCCACAGTCCTTGGAGGGGAAGCACAGCGGCTGTAGCGACATGGAACTCATAAGGAGACCTGCCAAATAGCCAGCTGTGGATGCGGTTTAAACTGCTCGGGATCCAGGTCACCAACACACTAAGGGCGAATAGGAAGCTCGTGCGTAAATAAGCCCGCTTGATAGGGTCGTCGACCTTGAATTTCCTGATGTTTCGGCTCGTAGCCGAGGTCATGCGTCTCAGGGGTGACTCGGTACTTGTTTGTGCAATGACACCGGGGGATATCGAGGTTGAGAAGTAATGGCTGTTGGAGTTTTGAAATCCTGTAGATGGTTCGTCGAAGGACACTTGAGGAGACGACGACGAGCGAGCTGTGTAGGCCGGCCTCGGTGGTTCGGGAAGATGATTCGTTGATGCTGTTGAGTGAACGACTTCGATATCAGTAACGATCGTTCCATAAAAGCAATCTTGGGGTACTGTAAGTAAGTCGACACGTGGTAGCTGGCGAGGCATTGTTAGCGAGTGATGTGCTATGATGTGAACTATTATCACTTACACCTTGGGTCTGAGATGGATCAGCAGCTGCTGGTTCTCTGCTCTTGGAAGCAGACAAACTCTTGAGTCTGTTCCGACTACGAAAGACGTGATAGCCGACCATGAAGTAGAATAGGAGCGATCCAGCAATACACACCCAAATGAGCATGTAGTAAGTGTAGATTCGAATGCCTTCCCAATCCCGGTTAACCCAGCACCAGATCTGTCACTCGAATTAGCTGTCCAGCTCTCCCTCTTTTCCGTAGATATATACTTGCAGTGGCTTCACCAAACACAAGGCCGCGGTTCGGGTTTCTAACCAGAAGCAACGCAATGGCAATAGCAAAAGGGCCACCGTAACAGATGAGGCAATACACCCACCACCATTTACGGAACGAATCCGGGCTGGCGCGGAAGAAGAAGACGAGGAAGACGTTGAAGGCCATGGCTAGTGACCACCAAGGATCAGACTGCATGAACCTAGAATATGTGTCAGTGATGGAGCACCCGCGACTGAATGAGTGTTAACTCACATATGGAACATGAAGCTCTGTGCCTGACAAAGAGGTGAAGCAACGCCTAGCTCCAGCCCATCCATGGCAATGATACTCGCACAGCTAGCACCGACATTTGCGACGCTTGCAAACACAATGAAAGTGTTTTGAACATTGCGCACTTTGGGCACGAGCGCGTAGGCGATGAATATCAGAAGCACAGCCAACAAGCTGGTCGAGCCTCCTATGCGCTCAAACAGTACGAGTATACTTCTCTGACCTTCGTCCAACAAATCCGCGCCTCTCCCCGCGACATACTTGTTGCTCATTGTTCACAAGAAAAATCGTCTGAGATTCTTTTTTCGGTTTTATTGTTTCCCGAGTCCCAGCTTGGGAAGGGGGGTGGATAGCGAGTGTGCACTGTAGCAAAGAATAATGCACCTCTCTATCGATGACCAAAAAGCAAAGAGTGAACAAAGACCAAAAGACGGGCGAACAAAAAGCTGTCGATGCGAGTAAATAAAGGGAAGAAAGAAGATGGACGGATCAAAAGAAGCGAGTGTGTATGGATCGAGTGAGTGAGTAGGTAGGCAGCCGATGGGAGGGGGTGGACGGTTTTTCCCTTTTGCGTAACTCTCCGCAAGATAAAAGGAAACAAAAGACGAGGTTGACGGATTTGCTAAGCGATGAAGAATTATAGCAGCGAAGAAAGAGAGAAAAGGGGAGACAGCGAAACAATGAGTCGTCCAAAGATGGCCAAGGTCGAGATGTGGTGTCACCTCTTGGAGATGCAAGCACCCGTTTGACGAGGGATCTTTTGCGGCCCGTGATTGTGTTTTTCTGTTCTCTTCTCTGATTCTATGGAGGAGGGGAAGAGACGAAATGAGAAAAGGGTCGAGGTCATTCTTAATCTTGCGAGTGTTTGATGCTACACGCGCACAAAGGGAAATAATTCATCTGCTCTACTTTCTAGTCAGCATCATTTGGTTCAACTTTCCCAGCAAACAAGCCTATTCATCTTGGCTCACACGAAACTTACCTTTTACTTCTAATCATCAGCCCAATCTCGTTTTCTTTTGGCCCTCCAGTTTGTAACGAGCTTCCAGAATCGAAACACTTTTTGTCTACTTCTTTTCCACCAACGATTTAATTATTACTGCCTTGGCTAGTACTGAGCCAGGTGCAGCTGCAGTTCAGTGCAGTGTCAAAACCACCTCCTTCTAGTATAGAAGCACTGTCATTCGGTGGTGCCAACACTGACATTTACTGGCACTGTCAGATCTCAACTACACCAACACCAAAATCCTCGATATAACCTACTTCTTAGCGCCAACCACCCTCTCCCACACGCACGCCATACTCAACTTAATCTCCAAGCCTGCCCATCTCCCGTGAAGCTAGTACGGGAAGCAACAACGGCCAGCGTATATGCTATACTACAAGCGGTGAGTGTATAGGCTATCATGCCAACATGTTCCTGTTTCCATGTATGTATTGGAGGGATAGCGCAGTGGCTGACTGACGCAACCACGAGTCCATCTCTGCGAGTCTTGACATCGCATGGCATCGATAAATTACAGGGGTACTCGATGTGTTGACAATAAGAGCAAACAACGCCTACAACTGCACGCCATCTCTTACTATCGACGTCTCCCGTCTACTAAATTGCCTCTAGATAAACCAAACACTCAGCCGTTCCGGAGAAACGGAAGCAATTAATTGAATTTGTCTAGAAAGTCACACCTATCAGCCTTTCCTGATCAGTTGCGGTCAAGGACATCAAGAGGTCATGCTTTGATTAAAGCTGTACGCTCCCGTAGGCTGAATCGGAGTGTGACATCACTCACCAACCAACAGAAACACATCTCAGCGCAGACTCGAGTTTGATTGCCCTGTACCTTTTCTGTTCCAAGTCTCGGTCGCGTGGAAAGGATGAGACGTGGCGGGTGGCTGCTGCGACAAACAATGCCCTTGGTCCAATTACTGACTCTGCTTCTGCCACAGCAAAATGCACATCTGTCTACACACTAACATATATGCAGCATACACTAGCTCCTGTATTAGCTGCTGCTATTTGGAGTTCATCCGTCACTATGAAATATCGGAAAAGGCGCCTGTCGCCAGACCGACTGCAGTATAGTCGCCCTGTTGGTTGGTGCGGCTGGCTGGCCCTTCCATCAGACTGTGGAATGAGATAGTTCCTAACGTTTCTCATAACGCCAACAGTTTTAGACCAGCCCGCATCCGAGTGTCAGTGTACAATAATACTGTGAAAGACTTATTATCCCATTCACTGTAATGGGCAATATACATCGACGCAGAAGAACCAGTATGCTTGAGTTTATTTGTACATGATCAATTGAGGCTGATCGCTGATTTACGTACTCGTGATTTAATCTACAACCCTGTATAAACCCATGTACCACCAATCGGCATCCCCCTCTTCTGAATATGATAAGTCGTAAATAACCTTACAGTGTGTAAATGAAATCGGGTCGCTTATCGCCCATCTCGTGGATCTCTTCGGCAGATTTACCCTCTACCAAGTGATCCCGCTCACCAGCCAACCGTTTCTTGTTCTCACGGGCAAGCAAGGCATACATCAGCAGACTACCACAGAAGATGGCACCAAACATGTATCCCAGAACTGTGCCGTGACCTTCATAGAAACGAGGGTTGTTGAAGAAGACGTTGCTGCTCACCACACCGTTGAGGTTGCCCCAACCTATGACAAAGCCGAGAGTGATACCTCGCTTGTACACACCCTCAACGTTATTGGCGACCCAGCTGATGGTAATGGGGATGACAGGGTAGATACCGAGAGCACCCAAAAAGCACCCAGTGTACTGCACCGCCGGGTTCGTCGAAGCAATTAGCATGATGAAGCCTGCCATTCCGATGGGCGCCGCACACAGATTAAAGATGCCTCGCTTGTTGATCCTGTCCGAGTAGATGCCGACAAAGATAGTGGCGACAGCTGCCAAGGCGTAGGGTGGTACACTGAGAAGCTGGTTCTTGACAACTGACTTCTTGTCGGTGAAAGCCATGTTTTGGATAATGGTGGGCAAGAAGACACTGAACGAGTACAGGGGCATCAAAGGCCCCATGTAAATAAGCATACCAACATAGGTCTTCCAGTCCGTCATTGACTGCCAGAAGTACTTCATCTTGAACTTTTCGTCCTTGGCCGAAGACTGGTTATCAGCAGTGAGTCGGTAAATAACACGAGCTCGCTCCTTTTCGTCCAGAAACTTGGCTTGTGTGGGAAAGTCGTGGACCATCCAGAAAGATACGACACCAATGATCATGGTGAGAAGTCCTTCGATGATAAAGATCCAAGCCCAACCAGCAATTCCAGATACGCCATCCATTCTCTGGATAGCGGCGGCCAAGAGACCGCCAAAAGAGCCAGCAAGGGCGGCAGCCGAGAAAAACCAAGCAGCACGGGCGCCAAACTCGGATCGCTTATACCAGCAGGAGAGGTAGTAGTTGATTCCGGGGAAGAGGCCGGCTTCCGTAACACCAAGAAACCAACGAGCAGCCATAAGGCCATCCCAGCTCTTGACAAATCCCATGCCCAACATTGCTGCTCCCCACAGAACCCTGCGATATGGTTTAGCTACCGTGGCTGCATCATCTTGTCAATATGGGAACTTACATGATGGCAGGGATAAAGATTGAAGGCTTGGACCATTTCAGAAGAACGTTGGCCAGGGGCTCAAAGATTGCATACGAAATGTAGAAGATGGTCAAGGTTGCATTGAATTGCGAAGTGTTCATGTGCACGTCATCGAGTAGACCGGCGATTTTCGCATTGCCGATATTGGTTCGGTCGAGGAAGCAAATAAGGTAGAGGAGGCATAGCTAGTTTCTGTCAGTTTATTGTCGTTGCTGTATGGCGCGGAGTTGTCATACCCAAGGAACTAGATGCATATCAATCTTTCGGAGTAGCTTCTTCTCCTGAAACCGTGTTAGCAACCCATCTTCAATATTTGACATAATATGTGCTACTCACGGCTTCTTGCTTTTCAGCCTCGCTCAGCCCAGCATCGGGGTCAACATCGGCGAGGTCGACCTCGGAGGACAAGGCCTTCTCGTCAAAGGGCTCCTTTCTACCGTAGTCGCTCATGTTGTTATATATTCCAGAGATATCCCCGAACCAGGGTTTCGTATCTCGGGATCACCAGGAAGATGGTAAAGGGTAGAAGTAGGGCCGGCTCCTTTGAGGATAGCGGCAGGCCAGAAAAACGTGGGAGGAAGGAACTGGCGGGGGACAAGAATGGAGCACCCAGCCGAGACAGATGAGGAAGGAGGGGGGAGGACCGGTTGAGAAGGAACCTGGGAGAGAAGAAGGAGAGGCTCAAAAAGACGGTTGAGACAGATGCAAGTGCACCGTACTATCTATCTCGTCAACCGAAGATGCGAGACAACAAGAACGAACCCTAGACGCGGGAGTGACGGTGCAACAGGGGAAACGAACCCTCTTTGCGTGTCGAACGAGGCGAGGAGACGGGAGATCCGATAATGTATACGGAAAGAGAGCCAAGAATACAGTCTCTTGAATATGCTTTGAGGGTAAAGGCTTACTACATCCATCCTCGCAATCGATGGGGAACATATGTCCTTTAATAGTTGGTTGAGGTGGAAGAGTAGGCTTCAAGGGAAGCCTCAATCATCTCTTGCACCCCCAGCGTGTGGAAATTCAAACATCCACATTTCCATGCCAAGAAACGAAGAAACGAACTATTGTCGAGAACTAAAGACGATAGTGGAGAGAAAGGCGCATGATAGGAGTGTTGAGAAGGCATGCAGCCACAACACTTTCACCTGGGCTTCAACTTTAACTTACAAGCCTCACCCTTGCCTCTGCACCAGATATTGTCTTCCGCTTGTCCGTCCGCTACTGCAGCCGACATAGGATTTTAGTTATCGACGAACCACATCCTAGAAATCCTTTGGGTATATCTTTCTTGCCTCTGAACAGGGGGACGAAGCTGTTATGTCTCAGAGGGGAGGGGTGTATAGGACAATGTTGTAGCTTCAAAGCAACAGCAGCCATATCCCGGTGTCCAACGATGGATCTTCCTATTTTCTTTCAATTCTTTGCTGCTGCTGTGGGGGTTGGGGTACCTTTGCAGGGGAATACAATCCTTGCATGCATCGACTTATATGAACCCTGGTTTGTGCAGTCCTGCAGCGCAGCGAGTGACTTGAGAAAGAAGAGCATTTCGATGGAGCCCGGCAGATGGGCCATGTAACGCCAGGAATGGCATGCAAGAGTAGTACTGTACGGCTTCCTTTGTGCGTCCGAGGGGCGGCCACGCGAGATGGCGCTCTGAGAGTGTTGGGACATGTTGCTCAAGTGCGAGGTGTGGGCCGCAGTGGACAAGAAGAGTCGGAGAGGGGTATCTGGTTAGAATGCGGGATGATAATACAATTGCTTGATTCTTGGTTGGTTGTCACCTAGGGTCGTATCTTGGTGGATTCTCGTTTATGAAACTAACTCGTAGGCTAATGGTTCCCCAAGAACTAACAAATCTATTTTCTCCAATTCTTACTTGGCCCATCGAGTACGATAATGATCGACTGGTGCACCGTGCTTCATCGAACACCGTTGGATTGTACATGGCCAAGTATCCGTAACGTCATGGCAATATGTGTAATAAAGATTCTTGTGTATTGAGTGACGGCTCGTGTCATGTCATGTCATCCCATCTCATCTCATCCACGCTCCGCACTCGCACACTTGGACTTACACAGACGCAAACATGTCCTTAAAGAGATCCTCGGGTACTCGTTTCTGACTGTTTGTCTCCATCTCAAAACCCTTGGCGCCGTTTCGTCTCCCCGCCTCTTTTTCTTTTTTAGTTTATTACGCCAGTGAATACAAGCTTTATCCCTTCCATCTTGCCGTTGACATCGGATCCGCTGTTTGTCGCTGTCTTGCATTAGGTTGTATCATTACCACATTTGATACAGCCAAATACAGCACAGAACGAAGCCTAACTAGCAACCACACCCTTAGCCTTCCTTTTTCTTACCATGGCAAGCACGGTCCAGTCCCGGCGGCAAATCCGAAGCGTACGGTGCAAACACCGGGGACCCTATGAAAGAGGAATCAAGTGTCATGTCGCCTGGAACATCAGCCCGCTAATAAAAACGTGTTGGAGAGAGACGGTGACGGGACGCTAGGGAACCTGCATATTGAGGCTTGGGGCTGTTCATTTCTGGAATGTGTCCTGGAATAGCTCTTATCCAGTCGTCTGTTCTTCGCGCTTCAGCCACGCCGCCAATGTTGCTGGCACAGCATAAAGAAGCAATTAGATCATCACGCTCAACTGCGGTTAAGACCTTTCAGCACGGGTAGTTACAGAGTGGAATGAGTCTTGAATGGTGGATCATAGTAGTGAGTATACTCGGTTGTTCTACGGTGAGACTCGCAGATATCAATAGCCTTTCTCATCCAAAGCAAAAGTATTCTTTCCAGTTATCTCCAGGCAACAACAAACACCAAGTATCATCTGTCTGTATCAATTGGTAATCTAATATCATAACAACATCTCATCAACCTCCATTCAGCGTCCTCTCAATTAAGTTACCCCATCTTTCCCCGCAATCACCATTTTAGACTACCCGTTCCCCCAGTCTAGGTGGTTGTTAGCTCCAAATCATTCCTAGACTTTCTCCGCAGATCCATCAACAATCTCAAGCCTTCTTCGTACTCAGATCATTCTGATATCTCAAAATCAAGATAGATGACACCTTCCGAGTCAGTCTTGGGTGTCATGGTCTCCACCTATACCACGGTATATGATATCAACTCAAATGCTACTGGCTCTCCCCCTCTTTCTCTCTTAAACTTCAAGACTGGAGGAAGTTGGAGTGGTCTGATGTGATGCACAATGGTGGCGCGGAGGCTAAAGCCCGCAAAACGCCGTAGCGGCCGGCAAAGTCTCCGGTAAATCTGGAGCACGGCACTGGTTGGTTTTCTCCAAGTTGTGATGAAGCCATCTTGGGCAATGAAACGGACCAGTGATGAAGATGGCTGTAAGGGCCAGCCACACGGAGATCCGACACCGTTTTTCATCCTGAAAACTCAAGATCATACGATTACAGGTTCCTCTACACCATTTCCCCAGAGCCAGCTTTCTCACAAGGCTTACCCAGATCCAAGCATATCAACACCAAAGTCTGGGGGATGGAGATGCGGTTCCGCGCCTGAATCTCGATACCCCACGATCTTCAAGGCTGCCTCCAAGATATTTGGGATGGTGCCACTTTTCAATAATTGGGCATATTATAGTTAATGGGGCGTGTGGCTGTTATCACCTCTAGGAAATGTTAATATATCAATAATGCAGGATGATGAGATACACAGGCTTCATCAAGATTAGGAAGTTGACCGAGTATCTGAGATGGCAGGCCATATCAGAACGATGACCAGTCAAATATAACTAGAACCTATTACGAAGAATTACATGGCGAAGTCCCAAAATATTGACTACTTTCGCACCGTTTGGTATCAACCGTTGGCAGTGGTTGGTTTGTCACTCCGTAAAGGTTCCATGCTAAAGCCCAAAATTACCTTCTGATTAATCCTCGAGGTCAAAGTACATTCTCTTCCTTAACCTAGATGCGTTCATTTAATTCTAAAAGCCGCCCCTTGTCACGGGCACATAATGATCTAGTCACAATGCCCCAAACAGGGCGAATTAAGTTTAATAACACTTGATATTACTTCACCGTATGGAAACCCACATTGCACACGATGTTTTCGGAGGCAACGGGTGAACGCATTCGATAAACTCATAATCTAGGTAGCTTCAATAAGAGTAATAGCTACAGCCCCAGATTTTTCACAGCCGACTTGACGATAACGCCGAGTTACACAAATACATGCAGCCAACCTTGCATCTACAGCTTATTCACTTTTTCCAGTAATATCATTGAATTGCGGTCATTGCATGGGTAGTCTACAGGTTCGGGACCCAGGTGACAGGATCTACGTGCGGGTAGCTGCAACATACGAGATTCCATTCTCGTATATCACTGCAGGACCCAGGGGGGAGAATCCACAGTCATCATTGTGCGACACTACCACGTGGTTCATGAATAGCATTCCGATCTTCAGTACACTAGCACATTTTCCCGTGTTCTCTTTAATTCACTGATGGTATTCTCTCTTCTATTCGTCAGCTGTAATCGTTCTAGGAAGCAGATGACGAAAGCCCAAGCTCCTTGTAAAAAGCTTCCGAGCTGGGCTCTCGGCCCAGGAACTCCTTCAAGAACTCCATCTCAGGGATACTTCCACCTCTCTCTAGCACGGTATGGCGGTAACGTCGACCTTCCTTGCCGTCCATGGGGTTCTTGGCGAAGAACGAGTGGAACATGTCGAGCGAGAACACCTCGGAGTAGAGGTAGCCGTAGTATCCAGCATCGTATCCACCAATGAAGTGGCCGATCCCAGCATGTCGGTTGCCCCATTCCCTAGAACATTATTAGCTCGGTCACTCGATTTGTTGCTTTAGGAAATACTTACAGTCCCTCTCCAAGGTCCTCAGGACCCTTGGTGCCAGAAATTTCATGTCGAAGCTCGTTCCAGGTTCGACCAGCGTTGAGCTGCTTAACAGCCTCGTGAGACTCGGGAGTGTGCACAGTCATATCAAAAAGGCCAATAACGAGCTGTCCAAGTGCGCCAATTGCTGAGTTAAGACGCTTGGTAGAAACAAGCTTTTCGATAAGCTCGTCAGGAATTTGCTCCTTTGTTTCCCAGTGCTTAGAAAGTGACTTGAGAACGCTGGGAGTCCAGCACCAGTTCTCGAGCATCTGGGATGGAGCCTCGACAAAGTCGAGCACTGTGGAAGTTCCGTGGAAGTAGCTGTAGCGGGTGCGACCAGCCAAGTCGTGGATACCATGACCCAGCTCGTGGAACAGGGTCACGACCTCGTGGTGCTTCAGCAGGGATGGCTTCTTGGGAGTTGGCTTGCTGAAATTGCAGACCAGAGCAGTAACTGGGTAGTGCTTCTTGCCGTCCTCAGTGACGTAACCAGGCTCAAGGTTAAAGTTGGCGTTGTGACCATACTTGTTGTCACGGGGGTGAAGGTCAAGGTACAGGTAGCCGTTGAAGCTTGAGCCTGAGGCCTCGTCATCCCAGACGCTGTAGATCAAAACATCCTCGTGCCATACAATGTCCTCGGCCTTGCCTGTGGGGCTCAGTCTGGCTCTCTCGTCAGGCGTAAGCTCAACAAAGACGAATCCGAAGATCTCCTCAAAGATCTTCAGCATGCCGGCAAAGGTTGAGTCGACAGGGAAGTACTGAGAGATCTTGGCCTCATCGACACTGTACTCCTTTTCCTTCTGGATTCGGGAGTAGAAGGATGTGTCCCACATGTAGAAGCTGTCGTCAAATGATAGGCCGCGCTCCTCGTAATCCTTCTTCTTGTACTCCTTGAGGGCGCCAATCTCCTTGGCGCCACCCTCGGTAAGCCGGGTTCGAAGGTCATCTAGGAAAGATCGAACGGCATCGGGGCTCTTAGCCATCTTCTCCTCAATGCGCAGGGCTGCGTGGTTGTTGTAACCCAAAAGCCGTGCAGCTTCGTCACGGAGGGTAATGATCTCCTGGAAGAGAGGGACGTTGACATTGGCCTATAATTTTGGTCAGTCTTTCCTATATATAGATTTATCGATTGAGCCATACCTTGTTAGATTCGGCAACGGTGTACTTGCGACGGGTGTCGGCGTCAACCGCATATTTAATAAGAGGGAAGTAATGGTTGTACTTGAACGAGAGCTTGACCTTGCCTTCGTTCTCGCCAGTACCCTTCTCGAGCGAGTCGACATCAATGTCGTCACTGGGAACTCCCTTGAGCTCCTCGGGAGTGAACCAGATGGCTCCCTTCTCTTCGTTGAGGTTGGTCTGGCCCTGAATCTCGAGCTCACTCAGACGCTTCTGTATCTCCTTGAATCGATCTCGCTTGGGGCCAGCAGGCAGACGAAGCCCGTTTCGGATAAACTTATTTCTCTCCTTCTCGAGGACGTGTGCCTGCTCCTTGGTGAGATCCTGGGATTCTCGGTTGGCGAAAGCCGCATCCACAGCGTTGAAGATGTCCTCTCGCATGTTACACTCGATACCGAAGTCATTGAAGACTCTTTCGGACTCAGTGGAAGCGTCACGGAGCTCCTTGTTGGTGGAAACATGGTGGTAGAAGGTCAAGATGCGACGCTGAGTGGCAGCCAGGTTCTCATCTATGAGGATAGGCTCAAGGACATTGGCGAAAGAGGCCTTGTCTGCGGTGACATTGGCTGCGACTGAGTCCAGCACATCCTTGGTAGCATCGCAGAGCTTCTTGGTGTCGGCCGCGATCGACTCGGGGGTGGCGGTGAACAGAGGCGGCGCCTGAGGAGGGTTACGATACTTGTCGGGAGCCATGGTGCTGGTCATAAGCTGTCTTGTTGATAGTATAGTTCTTGTAGCTTGGAATCTGAATTGGTTCGCAAGAGAGCCGAGACGTGAGAAAGCTCTTGAGGAAGCCAGAGTTATAGCGATAACGAGGAAGAAGAGGGAGAGGAGGAGGAGGAGGAGGGACCTGGGGGAAGTACGCTTGTCCAGCTTGGATAGATGGACGGGATGTGAATGTGAAGGTGAATGTTACCTGGAAGGTCAGCCGATTGGTTTGAAGGCGGTCAAGTTTCGGAATTGAGGCAACGTACAGTCAAAAGAGGGGTCTTCTTGAAGAAACTAATTGGATTATTCCGTGTCTGGGCGTAAAAGGCGTTGAAAGGCGTTTTACTGTAGATGTAGCAAGATGGGGCGTTTATTGAGAGGTGCAGCTTAGAGCTCCCACTTTAGACCCGCCCGAGGCCAGCGAAATCGCGGGGCATTCGGATGCCGTGTCATGATCAAAGCGGCTAAGGAGAGGATTGGGGAGGTGAATCATGCATAAACTCTGGAGGCCATAACAAAGATATAATAGGCATTGTTAGTTAATCACTGTCAAAGTATCAATTTTGGGATGAAGAAATCACATTTCGAGATGCCAAAGCTCATATGTACAAGCTGCAGTGACCCAGACAAGCTTTCAACTGCCAACGAGTCCATGACAACTCCACCACAGCCAAAGCGATACACCATAAACGGTTGAGACATATAGAGCTTTATTTCGTAACTCCTACTCGCCTCCCAATTATCTACCAAAAATCCAGACATGCTAGTGCTCCGTACAAGGGAAGCAATAATTCATCATTTCAGCGTATCCGTAGCCGATTCCATCCATATCCATAATCAAACAAGCAAACGCCGGTCCGTCAACGTAGATGCATAACCTAACCCACCCATATCTTTACAATGTTTAGTTGGCGAGGATGGTTCGCACGAGGTCTGTTTTGCATTATGTTAGTCGTCGTCGCTCAAATCGATATGGCTTCTGGAGTTGTACGTACCAGTGTAGTTGACCTGGCCTGAGCTGGTGTCAACGGCCTTGAGGAGCTCGTCGACCTCCTCATCGGTCATCTTCTCGCCCAGGTTTGTCAAGATGTACTTGAGCTGGCCGACGCCGATGAAACCCGTCATGTCCTTATCAAACACTTGGAAACCGCGGCAGTATTCCTCGGGCTCGCCAGGGTCGCGGAAACCGCCGGGGCGGTTAAGGACGCGCTGGAATGTCTCGAAATCGACTGTGTCGGAAACGTCAGCTCGAATCCTGATTTTTATCGTCGCAGTAGGTTGTTACTCACACTCGCCACCAACGTTCTTCTCGAGGTCCTGAATCTCAGAAAGAGTAGGGTTCTGGCCACAGGCGCGCAGAAGATCACCGAGGCTGTCAACAGTGACACGGCCGTTTCCGCGCTTGTCGAACAGGGCAAAAGCCTCCTTGTAGTTGGTAGAAGCCTGCGATTCAAACTTGTTGTTAGACATGATTGCTTATGATGAGTGGAATATGAGAGTTGCGTGGTATGTGAAAGTTTGCGACTGCGAATGTTGTGATATTTCAAAGATGTAGAATGCGAAGGGAGTTAAAGATCAACTGATCAGTTGACGGCATGGCAAGCAAAAAAAGCCAACTTCCAACTATTTCGGGCGACGCAAAAGGCAAACCGTCGAATCAGAAGGCGGGGTGCATGTTTACACATCCGAATGAAAGGGGTGTCCGGGGCAACTGGAGCTCACCATTTTTAGGTTGTTGGAGGGGTTCTTCTGGTGTGGTGTGGCTGGTTGAGTTGGTAACAACAAATCGTCGATAAAACCGTCGTTATGATGGTTTCTGAAAATGAGGAAAATGGTGTTGAGAGGTTGAAAGATGAAGAAGATAGAAAAGAGGGCCAAGATTACATTCCATGCGCACTTCCTCTCCACGCTCTGGCCTCCCTGGAGTCTTTTGCTAGAGACTGACGGGGCAACGGGGTCACTCCATGGGTCAACATGAGCCATGTCACCACCTGTAGAATAAACGGGACACTTTATCGCTTAAAACAGTCCGTTTTATTCTGTCATCTTTCACTAACGCCGTTTGGCGGTGAAACTATTGGAACTGGAGTAAATAATGCAAGACCCCTTTATACTACTCGTTGAGAATTATGTAGCTAATGTCATGGAACAATAGAGATAATTTTGCACAAATCCAAACTCTCGACAATGCCACAGTGCTATGGTCTCAGTATCCCGGTGACATTCTGGTAGACACAATAGAACCTCATGATTAGTCTACACATACCCACGGTCTACAAAGCTGAGGCCAGTCACAGCTTTCCAGGCATGATATATTTACCGTGCATCACTACGGCGCTATCATTTCTTATTGACGATGTTCCCTTATGCATATCGCACTTGCTGTTATCGACGTCATGTTTTGATGTTCGCTTAATTTGTTCCTATCACGCGGGTTTCACGGAGATGGCCTTGGGATGAACCGCCCTGCTTTGAGCAAGCACCAGCCATCCAAGATCGATTGAAACAGTCAAGACAATGCCGCCACTTATCACAGATCTTGCTCGCTTATCAGCGAGTAATCACGATCGTTCTGCGATAGGTAATTGGTATCCCAAGCAGGTTGTCAAGGCTGTGGCATGGCTACCCTGAACCTTTGCCCAAGACAACACGTTTTCGGGATATGATATCGTCAGCCACGCGGAGTTAATTCTGCCATTATTCAATGGCAAACATTGAACAAAGGGCTTTAAATAGACTTACGGGACGACCCGTACACATATCCAACAAAAACGCCGGCCAACGGTGGACGGTACAATTTCGATTTTCTAACCAATGTAAACAGTGAAATGGATGCCTTTACTCAAGCATGGATACCGTCTGGGACAGCAAGATGAGTACCTAGTCACCTTGTCACAAGAAAAAAAGTCTCATGTCGTCTATAAATCCATCATCAATAAGTTCAACTGCTGTTTACCATAGATATTCTGGGTAGTTATAGGGAGTGATGCAACCCATGTGAATAATTCAATAAGCGATCAGCTGTAACTATGGCGTCTTGACCGAAGCCCCGCCCGCAGTCCATCTTGAAACCTTTATCCTCGGCAGACGCATATCTTCCTGCAACGTCACAGAATACTGATTCACGTTCGAAAATAACAAAATAATCTACAAACATCCAATATGACAACTGAGGCTGCTGTTCGTAAATTCTTTACCTCGTCTGCTTATGCAGTGGCGGGCGCCAGTTCCAACCCGGCCAAATTTGGACATCGCGGTAAGATCTATCTGACCGTTCTTGTATGGAACCACGTTTCACTCATCAAGGCCTCATCTAGTCTTTGTTTGGTATCTTCAACATGACCTACCAGTCACCCCCATAAACCCGGGCTCGCAGACGATCAATGCGCTCAAAAAGGACCATGCCACTGTTCCCAATGTGACGGCTCTTCCAAACCCTACCGAGACGTCTCTCTCAGTCATCACTCCGCCTGCAGCAACCCTTCAGGTGCTCCAAGAGGCCAAGGAGAAGGGAATCCCATCTATCTGGCTTCAACCTGGCAGTTTTGACGATGCTGTTCTCAAGTTTGCCAACTCTCCAGGAACTTTCGAAGCTGTCATTGCTGGAGATGGGGGACGAGGTCATGAGGGATGGTGCATCCTGGTAGACGGCGAGCGAGGAATGAAAGCAGCAGGAAAGCTATAAGATGCAAAGCTGAATAGGTACATATTACATTGGCATGAGAAAAAACAGTCAATTGATGATGTGACCGGCTTTGCAGTTCTACAAGCTGTAAAGACCCGTCTACATAACAGATAGCGTACTGTAGGTCTGATCAGACCATATCAGATCAATTGCTAATAATAGATCAAGAACAACAAGGTGAAATCGTATGAATCCATGTAAATAAACAAGCGAAATATCTTGTTCGTTAGTTGTCAATTATCTGGGGCTACCTCAAAGTAGGAACCATGTTTGGGTCTCTGGGCCTCTGGGGTTGGCTGACCCACCAAAGTAAACAAACGCGCCAGGTCCCGCCCTTCGACCGCCTCTTTTGCTTGATCAATTCCGTCGCAGCAAGCGAGCATCTCGAATTCCTTCCACACAACAAACTCCCACCGCTATTAATTATACCACAAGGTAAAAGGGCAGGATACTTGCTTGTTGGTACGACGCGCGGACTTGCATTTGTTAAGCGGCATTCGAATCCTGTCATGAGCGCAATCACTTTTTGATTTCCATTCATTTATTCTCTTGGTCTCTGCTTCTTCTCCAACTTGATCTTTTGCCGACGCATCGCATCGCGTCCTTGAATTAAAGACATACCCTTGACCGCGCTTTCACGCGCAACCTGCCTACAACCATGTCTTTCGACGACATTACCGACCAATTCATTACCTACGAGAGCCGATTGGCGTCTTTCCAGAAAAACTCCAAAAAGCGAGGATCTGCAGCGAGTGGACGGGGCACCAAAGCTCTCAACTGGCCTCACAAGTCTATAACACCCGATAGCGTACGTTGACTACCTACGTTGATACCGACAATGGCTAATAGTCCTGTAGCTTGCACGCGCTGGACTCTTCTTCAACCCAACACCACAAAGTCCCGACAATGCGCAATGTTTCTTGTGCCACAAGGGCCTTGACGGCTGGGAAGCCAACGACGACCCTCTTGTCGAACATCTGACGCATGCTCCCGAATGCGGCTGGGCAGTTGTCGCTGCGATCGAATTTAATGTCGGAGATTATGCGCAACAAGCCCCAGACCAACCATACATGAAGGAGGCTCGAAAGGCAACATTTGCTGGCAGATGGCCCCACGATACCAAAAAGGGATGGAAATGCAAAACCAAGCAGCTGGTCGATGCTGGTTGGAAGTACACACCGACTGAAGAGTCGGATGATATGGCTACCTGCACATACTGCCAACTCGCTCTCGACGGCTGGGAGCCCACTGACAAGCCACTGTGAGTATCGCAACTTGTCTCAACCTACGGCAAGAACTAACAAAGTGCAGCGACGAACACTACAACCGATCCCCTAACTGTCCGTTCTTTATTCTGCTAGAAGCCAAGAAATCGAGCAAAACTAAAACTGCACGCGCATCCAAAGCGTCGCGTTTGTCTGTCCAGTCCGTCGCAACCATTGCTTCAGAAGCGCCTTCAATGAACGATTCAACAGCTGCTATAGACGACAGTGTTATGACAACAGGCTCGACTACAGCGGGTGGAAAGAAAACAAAAGCACGCAAAGCGACCACCAAGGGACGAAAAACAAAAGCAAAGAAGGAAACATCCGTCGTCGAGGATACCGAGGTTTCGCTACAAGATGAAGAGCCATCTAAACTTTCCCGAGGGAGGAAGCGTGACAGCTCAGCGGTAGAAGACGTGAGCATGGCTATCTCAGATGTCCCACCAGGCAAGAAGCGCGCAATGCGTGCTGTCAACGAGTCTACAGTGGTGCAAGATGAAGACTCAGATATGGCCGAAGCTCCCATCTCCAAGAAGGGCAGTAAAAAGAAGACAACCCGAAAGCTTGCAGCCAAATCATCACATGATGTCTCTATAGTCTCTGTCACGGAAGAGGTGGCACCAGCAGGCTACGAAGTAACTCCCGGAACGTTCCCAGACGATGATGAGATCGAGCGACAGCTGGAAGCGGACCTGGAGAACCGACTTACTGAAGACGAAGAGTTAACTTTTGACTCTGATTCTGAGAGACGTCAGAAGAAAGAGAAGGAGTCAAGAACGTCGCAGGCCAAGGCTGAGCAGCAGGAGTATTCACGCGACTTTGCCATGCTGAATCCCGAGCCCATTGAGCTAGATGAGGACGAAATTGATGACGACCTCAAGGCTTTACAAGCTGAGATGGAAGTCAACAACACCGAACCAGAGCAAGAACTCGAACCACAACCAGAGTCAGACGTAGAACCTGAAGCTGAGCCCCAGCAGCTACAAATTCCAAAGAAAGGACGAAAAGCCGACACTAAAAAAGCAACTAAACAGACAAAGTCGAAGAAAACAAAAGCCGCACCAGAAGTTGAAGAGGAAGATGATGCTGAACCAGAAGAGCAAACCCATGTCGATGAGACAGGCCACGATGACAGTCTTGCCAGCACTGATACTGTCGTCAAGAAGTCAGCAGCGGCTCTGAGCACGGGCAAACGAGGCCGAGGACGTCCCTCCAAAGCATCTCTTGCCTCTCGTGCTTCCGCCAACGAGATTGAGTTGGTAGAAGCCCCCGAAGAACCACCTGTTAAGCGAGGTCGTGGTCGACCTTCCAAGGTGTCATTGGCATCCCGACCTTCTGTCGGCCCTAATGAGAGTCAATTGAGTGACGCGCCCCCTAAACGTGGTCGTGGTCGTCCGTCGAAGAAGTCACTAGAGGCTCGAAAGTCAATGGAAGCCGCGGCTAGCCAAGAGTCAACGCAGCCATTTAGCCAGCCTGTGGAAGATCGCATGCAAGAGGATGTCGAGATTTACGCGTCCGAGGGGCCTGTTCCCCGTGCGGCGTCTGTGGAGTCAGCACAACAATCGCCTGTGCCATCATCCCCACCGCCCAGCGCAGCCCATCCGGCCAATCCTCCTTCTACCCCTGGAAGAGTCATCTCTCCTGCCCCTTCAGCCCGACAAGCAGCTATCTCACCTTCTCAATCACCCCAGGCTTCAGATGCCGAGAACGAACCACCATCATCAAGACCCACGTCCGGTGCCAACCCCAAGCGAGTGGCATTGGCACCTGTTATCACTACACCTACCCGCACATCACCTTCCAAGCTCTCGCCATCCAAACGCAACGTAATTGCGGGACTTCGCAGTACTGCTCCATGGACTGAGTTGGATCTAGATACTGTCTTTGGAACACCAGTCAAGGACTCAGAAAAGGAGAATGGCATGGAAAGATATCTCAAGCAGGGCCAGTCTTTGACTTCACCAGAGAAGCAGATGACAGTACAAGAGTGGATCTACCACAACGCTTCGGAGGCTGAGAAGCAGCTGAAGTACGAGTGCGAGGCCATAGTCAGCCGGTTCGAAAGCGAGGGCACAAGGGCTATGCACGTACTGGAAGGACTGGTTGTGGAATGAGACATGACTTTCTGGAGAACTGAATGACGGACGGATGGGAGTCGAACAAGCTGGATACATACAGACTTTATTTTTGATGAAACGAGATGTGACGTGCCTGAACAAGCTCAGGAATGACGGCGTTGGTAATGATGAATTTTTCTAAATACTGCTTGTTGTTATTAATGAATGAAAGACAAGAAAGACCATTGTTTGAGCAATTACAAGCTTCCTACGTTATATACTACGATCAAACCAGAATTTTGTCGGTCAGAACATGACCTTGTTTCGTTGTATAGCTGTCTGAAGCTATATAATTGTGTGTGTCAAGTTACACATATTAACGATCACGGTCCTGAAGTTCATGAAGGGCTCGCATTCAACCATCCTCTGATTACTGGCTACCCTGGCACTCCGCAGTACCCGGTCTTGAAATACAAATCTCCAGAAAAGTCCATATTGATAACTAGACTTGCTAATCACATCGTAGTTAGGCGCTATTGAATAGTAACCTGATCAACCCAACGGCGGTCCCATTGTTGTGAAGTAGGCTAGCTACTCATACAAGGCAAGATTACGTCAAGTCGGTCCAGACTCTTTATTTGCGGATGGTATGCCGTCTAAGAGTTTGCAGTCAGTTAGGTGTAGAGCACCTAGCGTTCATCATCGAGCTGATAAGTCCCCTTATATTGGCCGGAATGAGGCACATGACATGAGGAATAGGAAGGTAGTGAGAAAGGAAAGACAAGCTGGAAGCGTCCCCATATCTTTCTTAGCTCTAAGCTGCCCCTCTGGAGTCTTCGTCTAAAAGACGATCAAGGTGTACTATGCTGCCCAGTTCGTACAATAGGGAGTGTACAAAAGCTGCGTTTTCATCTTCTTACCAACAAAATTGCCACTCCACAGAGGAAGTGATAGACAAGAAGCCTTTGTTTGTCTAAGCATTACAAGCATCTCACGATGTCATATCCCACGATCAATTCTAAAACCAGCCGCTAGTGTCGTCACATTTCTAAAGATCGACGCCGTTCGTCAGGAACCATTTCCAGAGAGGGAGCTACGTCAAAGCTATCGAAGATCTATGCAAGATTAGCACGGCACTACGAGTCCCGGCCAATAGATCTGTCGATCTCTGCATTCCAAATATCTCCCAAGTCAAGACTATCCCTCGCGAAACTAGCCCATGTTCTAGAGCAGAGCTGTAGAGATCATCTGTCTAAGACGCCACGAGGCGTTCTGTGTCCCTTGCATTCCATACCAAAGAGGCCCTGAACCCTTAAGGGTTCCTCTATTGCCAAATCCGTCTGAGATGGCGGAGATGGCGATAGGGCTTTGGGAATTGAAAGATGTAAGTGTTCACGATAGATCAGTTCTGGGATCCTGGACCAGAGGGGTTTGGAAGATAAATAGCCACGATGGGAATGTTTTCTTCTTTCTTCTTTCTTTTGGAACGCAGATTTGAGACAGTCCAAAACATCTCTCGCCTCCAGACTTGTACTGTCTTGAGTCGAACCAGGCACGATTGCCCTTACTCTATAACCCAGGTCACAACAAACCAAAGCTTCACAATGCTCGGCCTCTCTTTCTTCACTGTCCCTGTCCCCAGAGTCTGGGTAATATTCCCTCGTCGACGATCGACTGTCGATGCAGAGGTTGCATACCTTGAGACCCTCGAAGCCGGCAACTTGGATGAGCCTCTTTACATACGACGCAAAGAGCTTGGACTGAGCGATTGGTAAAGAATAAATAAGAGAAAAGAACAAAAAAAGATTGTAAGTCATATAATCACTCGAGATGTTGGTATGTGCTGACAAAGTTCATAGACATGTCCTCCGATGCGCCTGGTAGCAGTGTCGGATATTGCACGATTCCAAACGAACTCACGATGACTTGAAAACGCTTTCTTTGTCTTATTGTACCCCGAAACTATGGGCAACTGTACTATATCTATGTGTTGTATTATACCAAACCACCACACTACTCAGAACAGATCAGAAATGCAGGATTCGACTCGCCAAAACGGCGGCGACAAATACAAAAATCAATTTTCAACCGCATGCTACTTGATTGTTCTTTTCTCCTCGCCGTATTAAGACTGGCCGCCCATTGCCATCAATCCTTGTCTTCAAAAACGTCCAACCTCCTCGCTCGTTCTCGTGGTATATGTGTATCAAGGAGTGTCTGGTATCCCAATACTAATTCTATATGCCTTCCGCCATGCACCAAAAGAGTGTTATGGCAAAAAGCCAAATATGTAAAAATCATCCTTCATCAAAAGGTATATGTGCATTGAGTATCCATGAGGCGTAAATATAAAGATGCTGTCGTTGCCGAATAGACATTATCGTAATGAGTGTCGTGAAAAGCGAAATAGAACGTGGTTAATGTTGAAGGTTAAATGAGAATAACTAGCATCGACAGAAGAGCGATGAAAGTGGCAAAGCTGGTTGTCAAGCGAGAAGCGGAAGCCTCTACAGTTGAAGGTGCTGCGGTCTCGTCTGATGTGGAGGTTGAAGTGCGTGTCTCGAGTCGCGACCTAGTCTCACTCTCACTCTCGCTGTCGCCTGAAGCGGTACCAGTTGCGGTACCTGAAGCGTCTGTTCCTGTGGTTTCTGTTGCAGAGCCCCCCGATTCAGTCTCAGTCTCAGTAGCATCAGCCTTATCAGAGCGCGTAGCTTTGATTGTGGTCTTATTTGCAGCTCCAGAACTGTCGGTCTCTGAAGCAGATTCCGAACCGTCTGTCTCAGTTGCGGCGTCGCCGGTCTCAGTGGCAGCCTCTGAATCAGTCTCGAAAGAATCAGTCTCGACACCCTTGGTCTGAGCAGTTCTCGAACCTGTTTCTGTAATGGTAGAAACGACATCAGTCTCAGAAGAGTCCTCAAGGGATGATGTGACAGTCACGACAACTCTCTTAGTAGTAACAGGTAAAGTGGTAGACTCACCAGCTTCAGAGTTTTCAGACCCGTCGGTTGATGTCTCCTCAGCTGCTGCTTCAGTCTCTGTCGCCTCTGGGCTATCAGTCGTCTTGGCACTCTGCTCGGAAGCCTTTGTCGTCAAAGTAGGCTCGGAGTCATTTGTGGAAACAACTTCCGTTGAGGCAGCCTCAGAGTCATCTGTGGTAACAGGGACATTGGAGGTGGGCTCAGGCTCATTCGTGGTCTTCGCTTCCTGCACGGAAGTAGGCTCGGCGGCGTCATCGGTCGACTGCGGCTCAGCATCACTGCTTGAATCAGGCCCAGATTCATCTTCAGTTGTGATGGCAGCAAATCCGCCCGAGGTAGCCTCGACCTGACTCTTGGTCTCCACGTCTGGAGTTCCAGTAACCTGAGACTCAGGGCCAGGCGCGGCTGTTGTGGCACTTGTAGTGTCCTTACCCTTGCAGAAATCGTTGAACTGTTGGAACTTGGGTTCGACGTAGTCTCGCTTAGTTTGCTTGGTCTCTTCAATATTATCTTCGATGCATTGTAAGCACAAATCTTGGCTTTTCTGGAACGGGGAGCCGTCGTCGCAAAGCTTATCCGATTTTCCAACATTTTGAGCAATTTTGTAAGCACCGTTGCAGTCGCCGAAACAAACGGCTGGAGTAACGTCTCTGGTCTCCATCATATGTAGTCCACGTCGCTCGTTGCTACTGGGAGTGTAATCGTAGGTCTCTGCTACCGAGGTCGTAGCATCGGGCCAGTCACTCAAGGTTGTTTGAGAGGCCCAGTTACCCGTTGTAAAGGTTTTGAGCTCACTACTAACGACCTTCTCGTAGACTTGCTTCTCGAAGATGTCGTAAGAAAGGCCGAAAGCCTCAGGGTTTAAATCGAAGTATCCGGGAGATCGTGGGTAGTACGAAGTCTCATTCTTGCGCCAATGAGGCTTCTTGAGTTTAGGAGCCTTGATACAGTACTGGGGCTCACATAGATAGTCATCTGAAGGCGGCTCGGCCCAGAAGTTACACCACGATGGTTTGGGAGGGTCACAGACGTACCCAGGCTCACAGCCAAAGGTAAGATCCGATTTAGGGTCAAGCGGTGCAGATCTGCCTGTAGGTTTAGGGCACAGAGTGATGCGCCCTGGAGTGGCAGTAACGGTGGTTGGGGGAAGCTGTACGGTCTGGCCAATGACCAATGTGGTGGTGTAGACGGTTGTTGGGCCTGGGACCACCGTTACAATAGTCTCTCCGTCCTCGGTAAGAGTCACAGTCTCTGCAGGAAGACGCTCAGTGACGACGGACTCTACCGTTACGGTGGCTTGCTCTCCGGGTACGGTCACCACAGTGCGCTCTCCTGGAACCGTAACAGTTCGCTCTTCGCCAGACACCGTCACGACGGATTCCTGGCCAGGAAGAGTGACAGTCCTCAAGATAGTCTTGTCTTCTCCCGGTTGGATGACAGTTCTGGGGATGGTCACAGTTTCATCTTCTCCAGTCTCAGTAACTGTAATTCTGCTTCCAGGGACGGTGATAGTGCCAGTAACTGTCAGACCAGGCTCAGTGATGGTTGCTCCAGCTTCAGTGACGGTGCTGCCGGGCTCTGTAACAGTCTTCTCTGGCAGAGTCACAGTTGTTCCAGCCTCAGTGACTGTGACCTGGGGGAGTGTTACAGTGGTGCCAGGTTCAGTGATGGTAGTTCCGGCCTCAGTAACTGTAGGACCGGGAACTGTAACTGTATCTCCCTCCTCGGTGACTGTAGGGCCGGGTACTGTAACTGTACTTCCGTCTTCGGTAACTGTGGGGCCAGGCGCGGTGACTGTAGGACCAGGTGCAGTAACTGTGGGGCCAGATACTGTAATGGTATCCCCATCTTCGGTAACTGTAGGGCCGGATACTGTAACTGTATCTGCGTCTTCAGTAACTGTAGGGCCAGGTACTGTGACTGTATCTGCGTCTTCAGTAACTGTAGGACCAGGTACTGTGACTGTCTCTTTAGACTGAGTCTGCACCACAGTCGTGCCCTCAAATACCGTGGATGTCACAGTCTTGGTGACTATTTCCGCAGTTGGAGTTTCAGTCACTGTCACTTTATCAGTCACGGTTTCAGTGACTTTCTCCGTAACAGTCGTAGGAACATAAACCTTGCTGACGACAGTAGTAGGAACATAAATTTTGCTCGTAACGGTGACAGGCTCGCCAGGCGCGCTTAAATGATGTCAATAACAGGTCCTCAAGGGAGTTTCGGTAACTTACCATGATTTTGTAGTGTCAGGGGGCGGACTTGTGGTAGTAGTAGGAGGCAGTGGCGTGTCACTGACTGTGGTAGGGGGCTCATAAACGCTGGTGGTCGTAGGAGGAGGCAGTGGTGTATCGCTGACTGTGGTAGGAGGCTCGTAAACGCTGGTGGTCGTAGTCGGAATGGGTGGAGGAGGGTAAGGAATCCCACTTTCAGATAGCGTAGTCGAAGGCTCAGGGGCTTGGTAAGTTGGACTTGTTGTAGGGTCGGGCACTGGAGCTTGCTCGATGGTCGACGTGGTTACAGGATCAGGAAGTGCGTAAGTAGGGTAAGGGACAACTGTGAGTTGGGTGGTTGTAGTTGGAGGTGGTGGAGGTGGTGGATTGACTGTATAACCTCCTGTGATAGTCGGGGCAGGGGCAGGCTGATTGCAACTGCATTCGAGGTTATATACCATCTTCGGGCTTGTCTCAGTGGCCGCGTCCCCTTGCTCAGAGACGGCAGCACTGGTTTCCTCCTGCTTCTGCTCCTCCTTCTTTTCATCTTCCTCGACCGAAACAGACTGGGTGACTTGGGGTGCTTGTGCTATTGATGTTTCCGGCTCGGTATCAGCTCCATATGTTTGAGCTTCAGGCGGGCTCGCAACATAACCATCTTGGGCTGGTACTTCTTTGTTTGCTGTAGCAGTAGGCTGTATACTGGCAGATTCGCTTCGTCTATGAAGAAAGTCCTCGCCGTTTCGAGACGGAATCCCAACAGCTGCAACGCCTAAGACGTTGAGCAACAGTGAGAAGCGCATGGCAGGCGACTGTCTTCAATGTAGCGAGTGGCACCAGCGTGAAGTGAAGCACACAATTGCTGGGGAACGAATGTGGTAAAATGAGCGTCAAAGCCCTACTCTACTTGACCGAGATGTTAGAGAACGTCAAAGAATGCAAAAAGATTGCACTTGAACTGATATATGATAAAGAATTCGGGCCAAGGTTGGGGGCTGAGTAACGGAGGGAGCCTTGACTTGACAGTCGACACCACTTACAGCAACATCCACAACTGGTATTAATTTCTTCTTGGATAAGCCACTCCAGAGTACCTCCACGACCGGTGAGCAGATTTGAGAGTCAAGTTCCAGGCCAATGTAGAGTAAATCCTAATCACCGGGGTCTGGAGCTGATGATAAAGGTGAATGAGTAAGGAGGTAATTAAACTCAATAGCCAGGCATAAGCTCAGGTGAAAGGAATCCTGGATAGACCACTATAGAAAAGACAACTTTGGACAAAGAGACTTACGAAGATTCCATGACCGGGTATGCCGCCTGAGCTAAATGCTAGCTATTATGGATGCGTTGTGGATACCTCAACTGAACTGGCTTACTTGGGGTGATGCGTAGCATGAGCAACAATGCATATTGAACATGGTTGAAAGCAAGGGTCTGACAGGGGTACGTCCGTTGGAATATGCCCCGATGGAGCAAGCAGCACGGCCTTGTAAGATCCGCTTGGGAACGTTCCTTGTCCTGGCCCCTTGGGACTTTCCATTATCGCGCATCTCATACTTTTCGGCCCAAGGCTACGGGCCGCCAAGAGACTGAGAAGGGATAATATCACAACACATCACAGCAGCAACCCATTCGGGAGGGGATTGCTGACAGGGCCAGGCCACCGCATGACAGCCTACAGGACCAAGGATCTGAGGCGACCCAAGAGGAAAATTCTCTGGGGAAAACTGCAATTGAACGGTGATGGTACTTCAGTTCTTGGCCCGAAAGCCGAGGGACGCGTAGCATTGTGACATTGTGACATTGACAGCGCAGACGTAACGAGATAGTCACATAGATGCTGGTGGTGGATAATAATAGACAATGCGGTACCAAGGTCTTCAGCCTGCTGTACGATGTGCGCCATTGATGCTGTGGCTAACATAAAGCCGGATCTCAAAGAATACAGGCTGGGTTTGGGTGCTGACAGTGTAGAATTTCCCGTATTAAACGTGCAACTCAGCCAGTCACGTTGCTTTTGATGCGAGCGATTGGCTATTGCATAAACAATAAGGCAGAACAAGTGCGGCAAACAAAGACATGCTTCTCTCGAGTGGATGTTGAAGAAGAAACGAAACCCGAGGTTACCTGCTTAGTCGAGGAAAGAGGTTGAACGCGACCAATGGAGGCTCCCACCTTCCGATACCAAGGTAAGTTTAGTCGGTGGCTTACAGTGAAACGGGCGGGAAGGAGGGCGCCACAGCCTGATGTTGTCAGGGCCTCCGGGGATCTGATTGGTCACAGTCTAAACAAAGCAAAGAAAACCCATGACGACCTGAATTTTTTGCTTCGATTCGATCCAGCCCTGTGAAGGCGGGAGCGAGTGGAGACTTGCTTTATATCCGAGATCGTCGGTACCTGCCTGTCTTGCTAACATTGTCCATTTGAACGCCAACTTCTTTACTTTTCCACTCTAGAACATTGTAGATGCTCAGTTGTGTAACAATGAAATAAAATAAAACAACCATCAACTCAATTCCCGCTAGAATTTCGTGTACCTGACTCTAGAAGTCGGTCGGGCGATGTAAGCACGAGGCGTTGAAAGCTTGGGTGCATATGGAGCTAGTGGACTAGCTGACCCACCAAAGCTTACTCCCCCCCACTGGGTCGACCCTGAGCCCCACTATAGTCCGTAGGCCGAGCCTTATTCGAGTTGAGGCCATAGAGTGTCGAGTTCCTTCCACAAACAGTCAGTCAACCAACGTGCTCGGATCAGATATGGTCCTTGGCCGACTTGAAATGATTCATCAGCCAACTTATTTTTTCTTTGTTCTCCAAATCCACACTCATTTGCCATGTCAATAGCCAAACAAGTCTTCCTGTCTCACTATGCAACTATAGTGCAGGCGTTCTGTCTCACACGTTCTGTCTCACTCCTGCGCGACTTTTGATTCACCATGGCTTGTGGGGGCCGTGATGAAGTGCGCCCAAGTTGCAGCGAAACAAGACATCTCGGAGCATGACAACGCACTTTTGATGGAGTCTAAAAAGAGGTACATCCTTGTAGCGCAGAATAACATGCATTTTATGTGTGAACCGACCACCACTATGGACCTTTCTCCTTAGTCTCACGGAGAGATTCTACAAGGGTGTGGTGTCGTTACATTCTCTCCTCCCCGACATGTGCCAGTGCTTATTTTTTGACAGGGATGTACATGGTAAGATCGACCATGTCTCTCCAATCCGGACAAGCCCAGCCTCCAAAGTCTCTTCTCTTTTGCTTGTCCTTCAACGGATGGCACTTTTGGACTTTGCTCTTGAGAATCTGACATTTCTTACTGCAACGAGCTAATTGTCCTATCCGGTCATGTCCGTGTCCGCGTCCGCGTTTGTATCCTGTTGCAACAAGAGGAAGTTGACAAAACATAAGCATTTTTCCAGTCTTGATTTAGCCAACTGGTCCAACCAGTTCGCAACTTCATGTGCAATCGCGGTGCGGTTGCGCGGACCATATAGTGGTTGTGGCTGTTGGTCTGTGAAATAGTTCTACCACCAATAGCCTATTGTCGGTTCGTCCGATTCCCAGCCATAGCCACTGATTCTTTGTCCACAAAGTCCTCATGAACACGTACTTTTCTGAATCGCTACACCGTTCACTGTGCCACCGAACAGAATGGGGCTTTTCCGGGCTATCTCATCACCCTGGCTTAGTTCAAGGCTGATCCCAAGCCCGGAAGTCCATCAAGAAAACTCCTCAAAGTCAGCCCTCATGATCCAATACCCGCTCGTCACCTGTGACAGAGGGCTCCACGCCCAAAGTGGATGAACGTTTTTCAACGTCGCCATGCTACCAGGCTTACTAGGGAATGGCTAGTGAGAATGAATGCTCACAAGGATTGAGGCTGAGCAGACACATGGAAGTTATCCCTGCCATAGACCACAACTCTACAGAACAGCATCAGCCCAAAAGCGTGACTGTTACCACTACAACGCTGCAGTGCCAGAGGGTCTGCATGCTACATCGCGAACGATAGCACACTAGGCCTCATGGGTAAAGTTCGATGTGCTCGACATTCCCTTGTCGACAAATGTGCTGTCTGATCACTCAGCCCTATCCCCCATCTCGTTCGATCTCGACCGGATCCAGTGGCGAACGTTTTGCTCGACGGCGAATACTGTACACTCGCATTGCATCTCTGCATAGAGACGAGTCTTGCTGACCGTTTTGAAATATCCCCGCGCCGTTTCTTTCCATCTTACAAACATTTTGCCTTAGCGTATGATTCACTCATCCTTGCCCATTATATGCCCAGCACATTTTCACGACCTCGCCGAGTACTAAGCCGCTTGGACGCTTCAGCGAACCTTGATTCTGGGCCAAGCCCATTTCTTTGTTCAATAGAGATTCCCTGCCTTCTTATACCCGCCCTGTCATTCGTTCCAATTCGCCACTCGCTGGCCGTCAGCCTACCTACCAAGTTTTGTACAGTCGTTAGGATACACGATAGCCAATGGTCTAGTAGCAGCTTGCTATCATCAGTTTCTCCCAAACGGCTGCTCTGTGTGACGCCTACTTAGAAGATCAATCATCACAAGCATGATGTTGAGAAGCACTGCGTCCTGGGCATTCTTAGCAGCGGCCGTACGCCCAGCTGTCTCTCAGTTTGATAACTGGCAAGATGGACAGGTCAGTTCTGGAATATGTACATGGGAGCAACCAAGAGGTAAGCATGTCGACTGTGTGCTGCGTGGAGGCCATCTCTAATATCAATTAGCCATTATGCTCCGCGATATGATTTACCTTGATGGCGGCGATATTTCATGGTGGGCTGAAATGAATGATAAAAAAATATCAACTGCCCCTGATTCAGGTATGCCTCAACATTGTATGTTTACCTTGCAATAACTGACCGTACGAGGCAACAATGCGGGAATCATCCTCAATTTCAACATGAGCACGCCTTTTAACGCAACTACCAATGTGACCGGCATACTTCTTCACAGTCCAGCCATGTCTAAAGCTCGTGGGGGCTCGGGAAACAGTAATAGCGCCGCTCCTAACTTCATTGACGGTGCCCTTCTTGGTAACGATGATGAATTCTTCCTCTATGGTGGCGATCTCCTACAGACCAGCGAGAAGGACGATTCTCCCGCGAAGGACGATATCCTGGGATATGAGGCCTATCAGTATGGGCCAGATAAGCCGGCATGGAATCCGGGATTTGTTGACGCCAAGCTGGACGAGAACGTTACCCGATATGTCGCCTATGGAGGAGCCGTGAACGTGCCATCCGAAGACCTCGCGTTTTATTTCTCTGGCTTGCGATCTCCTACGAAAGGAGAGTTCTTCACAAACGACCCAGACAAGAAAGCAACCAATATCTCCGATACGCTTATTACATTGAATCTGGAACAGCAAAAGTATGAGACCTGGACTAACAAGACACTGAAGGGTGTCAAGGGACGTGCTAATGCGGAAGTCGTTTGGGTTCCTGCTGGCAAGAAAGGTGTTCTTGTTGTCCTTGGGGGCGTCGTTTATCCTCAATGGGCGGGACGAAGTCAAAAGTCGGCGAACGAGGAAGAAAGCGTAAGCAACATCAAACGTGGTATATCGTACATTTTCACGCTGACATCAACTTTGCGATAACAGAAGAAGCAGAGCCCCAAGTTCATGCAGACCATTGATGTTTATGACATTGATAAGGACAAGTGGTATCAGCAAGAAACCAAGGACGGCCCTGGGGCACGAACACGAGGCTGTGCTGTAGTGGCTACAGCTTCAGACCGTTCAAGCTTCAATATTTTCTACTACGGCGGCTTCGATGGAATTAATGTAAAAGAGCAATTCAGCGATGATGTCTGGGTACTCTCGCTACCGTCTTTCGCCTGGATCAAGATCAATGAGGGGAAATCGATTCATGCTCGCGCAGGACACAAATGCTTCATGCCATATCCTGACCAGATGCTGGTCTTTGGTGGCTACACACCCCTTGCAGGAACCCAAATTACATGTCTCGATAAAGGCCCAGTGGTGAACTTTAATGTTACCAGTGGCGAGTGGTTGGACAGTTACGACCCTGATGAATACAGCGATTATGGCGTCCACAAAAAGATTCAATCAGAAGTTGGTGGCGATGCTGCAGGCGGTGCGACAGTGACTGCTCCCGCGGGTGGTTGGACTACTTCTGCTCTCAAAGATATATTTGACACAAAGTACGACACGAAGAAGATCAAAGAATACTGGCCATACAACAAGGCATCATCTACAGGAAGACCTAGACTTGACAACCCAGGCGATGGTGACAAGGATCAAGACGGTGGTGGCAGTTCCGGTCTTCCAAAGTGGGTTGCGCCAGTCCTGGGTGTTGTTCTTGGCCTTATGCTTGTCACCGGTATCTTGGTTGTCTTCTGTCTTTGGCGTCGTCGCAAGATTTTCAATAACAGCAACAGTGACTACGGGACTGAAGATCCGGGGTCACGAATCCGATCATGGATCCGAGGCCAGCACAACGAAAAGGCTCCCACAGTCACCACTGACGAAACCCCTGTGAGCCCAGGCACCGAGATGGCCTCGACCACACAGGTCGTCGGGTTGTCACCGTCCCCTGTGGGCACTCCTGCCAACATTGCTTCACCTGCTGAGGTGGCTGACACGCAGATTCATGAAATGGCTGGTAAGTTATGAATATTGTCCCAGGCCGGTTGAATGTGACGCTAACAAGTTCAGATACCTCACGACCAACTGAGCTCCATGATACAGGACTCTCGCCGATCGATATCATACAGAAGTACTCTCATTTCGCCTCTGACAACAAAACCAATTCCATGTCCAACCCGTCCAGCAACTCGTACTCCGTCGGAGAGCACGCAAGTACTGTTTCAAGGTCGACAGAACCACAGATGTCCCAGCCTGACTCTCCTACGGCTGGACATGGTGGCCACACTCGCATGACGTCTGATGTATCTGGCGTGACTGAAAATAGTGGTAGACCGCCTCGGATAGCATCTGATGTGTCTGGTGTTTCAGAAGGCGATGCGTCTGCTCTCCGGCACATCACCAGCCCCGTAAGCCCCAGAACCGATGATGGCAACATGCCTTCGCCGCCATTTTCTAGTATGACAGAGGATATTCTTCCTTCTCCTCCTGCAGACCTCACGCCCTCATCGCCTCATCTCAATACAGCAGTGTCTCCTATTCCTGTGTCTCCTCCCAGTGCAAACGAGGCGCCTGGCCGGGACTATCTTACGGCCAAGGCCTCATCAAGCCCGATCAGAAAGAGCATGTTTAAGGAGAGCGAGGAAGACATGGGACAAACGAAGTAGACGAACTTATGTTGTGTGGCGGCTACTACTTTCTGCGGCGTTTCTGGTAATTTTGGGATTTTTATCATGCTGGAACACAGGGCACATATCAAGACTCGTTGGCAGGACATTCTTTAACAAGTGCGGCATATCGGGGTGGTGATACCCTGAGTTAGGTCAACTGCGGAACAACACTCGTTTCTACAAAGCATTCATGTCTCTCTATATACGTTACTTTTGAGTACATATATTCATAATTTCCAACATTACCGATCCTTTCCTAGGATTCGGCTTTTCTAATAAAACCAATAACTTTTTTCCCAATTCGATTTTCGACTTGCTTCATCCGATTACCATCTGGTACATCGCATTGTAGTATGAATATCTTTGAGACATGGTTTAAACCTCAACGAGCTGATCGTCTTCATCTTCCACCTCTTCCACCTGGCCATTGGCAACTTCAGGCTTGCCCTCAATGGCCTTGAGTCCATTCTCCTTGGCCGCATCTTCTCCCTCGCCCTCCTCATCTCGTTGCAAGACCTGAACCAGTCGCTCACAGGCTTCTTGGACACCCTCGTCGTCTACTCGCTGATGTGTCTCTCGGATGACGGGGTAAACCATGACACGACGCATAAGGTCACGTCCCTCCCGTGACGTCGTTAGCAGAGTGAGTGTCTCTACATGTGTCTGTATGTTCTGGTTGTCCGAGTCTCGCTTCTTGTCTGGTGGTAGGAGTTGGAGATCAGGCAGCATGTCCATGGTCTCGTCAACATCGTATTCCTCGTTACCCATAATAGGGAGGAGGATGTAGGGAAGGATGTCAATCTCGTCCTCGGCCAAGAAAGATGGATGGGACTTGACCTCGAAGGCAACGTTCTTGATAGTACTGGCAACACCCTTGCGTCGGATATCGGACTTGTGCTCGGTAAAGACCTTGAGTTTTGTGAGAGGGATGACCTTGTCGTATGCCTGCTCCTGGAGAAAATGCTTTCGGATATCGTCGTGCTTGGAAAGATCAGCAAAGACGTAGGCTAGGTAGTCAAAGTCTGCGTTCTTGTTGTATGTGCCATCTTGTCCCTTGACAAACAGATCCAGGAGCTGGTTGAGCACAATCTCGTCTGAGCCCAGCTCTTTGGGGGGTTCTTGCTTTCTCTTGAGGAAATCCTTCAGACCATCCCACTTGGAAAGGTTGGCAGCCAGCATGGCTAGCAAGTTGGCATTTGGTTCCTCAGGGTTCTAGATATTGAATCAGTGACTTGTTCTCAGGGATTCAGAGTATCACACATACCACCATGAGGTCAAAGACAATTCCGAGAAACTTTTCGTCTGATGCTAGAAATTTGAGCACCTCTTCGTCACCCGATAGGTTGACAAGCATTGTGAGAGCATGTTCGGCAATTTTCTAGCGATTTCATTAACATGATGCACGACTTTATGTCTTCTTACGACAAAACTTACAGGATGGTCGCGAACTAAGAAGCTGAGGTGCTTGACAGGCTGGAGCTTATCATTCTTGAAAATGCTAGGCTCTGACAATGAGTAGGGAACCAGGTTCTCAGCAGCAAGCAGACGAATCTGGGCATTGGGGTTGGCGATGAAGCCCACGAGCTACAGGTCATTTATGTCAGCTCAACTCAGTATATACAGCATGTAGAATCACATACCTCTTCTAGTTCAGTCGGCATCTTGTCTTTGTCTTGGGTATCTTCAATAAATGTTGTTGGAGTAATTTTTTTAAAGTTGGTAATGATTTTGGAGGGGCATGACAGTAGTGGGGGTCGAGGCCTGAAGTCATCGCTGCTTCAGTAGACTGGGCGTCATTTTTAGTGGTCGACTCGTGAATTTTCAGCGCGGACCCACAGGCTGAAGAAGTTTCCAAGGGTCTCTTTGTGTCATCATGGTGGCGGGGCAAAATGCAGCGGCTGCTTGTCATAATTTTCTGTAGGCTGATCTTGGGGGATTTTATATTAGTAGTCACGAGATGTGACTGATATTATAATGTTTCTATATGAAACGAGTTCTTAATATGATTTAGCTGTTATATTGAGAATCAAATCATTAATTGTTATTTATGGCATTCTTATCATTTACGATTTGGTATTGAAGAACTGAGGATAATTGAGTTGAAGAACTTACCCAAATAACACATACACGATAGCACACGCCATATCTGCTAGATATTGCCAAAAAGAACAAAAGATATCTAATAACTTAAGCTTATCAATAAATGCACATCTATCAGGACTGTTCTATCACGGCTCACATGGAATAACACAGCTGATTCGTGGTTATAATTCAGCCTGAGCTTACCCTGCAGCTATAATGAACAATCGACTAGATTTGTAAAATTTGAGGAGAGTTTCGCATGTAGAATATAAGGTAAGTAATCTACCTAAGAACCATACAATTGTTTCAATTGATCTATTATCAATCTTCTTGTGATGGCTGAACCATAGCAATTGGATATTTTTTACTGTCCCGAAAGCGGTGAGCCACCTTTGTGAGCCCAGAGCATGCGCTAGGCGACTTTAAGCAAGAGGGGTCTTTATCGATAAGGCAAAATTTTTGAAATTCTACCTAACAGCAACTCCAAGGCCACCCACATTGTGACATCTCCAAGTTTAATACGCCCAAAATGCCCAAGGCCACTACTCCTACTGCCATGCGGCAGACACGACGACACAACCCTCTCGAGGATGACATAACAGCTACTGGTATCCTCAAGAACAAGCCTTCCAAGAAGCGATCAAGAGGCAACGATGATGAGGCGGAAAACTTTGTCGACGACCGCGCCTCGCGAACAATTTTGCGCATAGGTCGCGAGCTGGCCGAGGAGGAGAATGCTGGAAAGCCTGTTGCTGCTAAGCCCACCATCGACAACTTCGGTTATGATTCGCGATTTGGCGACGAGGCTGAGGATGAGAACAAGGTCTACGACGACGACGAGGCTTGGGGCGAGGATGACGAGGTTGTTGAGGAGATTGAGGTTGATCCTAATGACCTTGATATGTACCGAAAGTTCATGCCCGACGAGGAGGATGACGACTTGCTCAAGCACGGCTGGGACCTTAAGCCTACAGGAGAGGAGCAGGGCGACAGCGTCAACCTCGCAGATCTGATTCTGGAGAAGATTGCTGCCCACGAGGCGGCTCAGGAGCGACGTGAGAACAACCTGGGACCCCCCGACGAAGAGGAGTTTGAGCTGCCCGAAAAGGTTGTCGATGTGTACACCAAGTAAGCTCAACCATTATTTGCTAGGAATTGGCAGAAGCTAACAATCACAGGGTTGGCCAGATCCTTGCGCGATACAAGTCCGGTCCCTTGCCAAAGCCTGCGAAAATCATGCCAACAGTGCCAAACTGGGAGGCTCTGGTTAACATCACCCAACCCGAGAGCTGGTCGACCAACGCCTGTTACCAAATGACAAGAATCTTCATTTCAAGCAAGCCTCAAGTGGCTCAGCGATTTATGGAGATGGTCATCCTCGACCGTGTCCGTGAGGAAATCTACGAAACCAAGAAGCTCAACGTTCACTTGTTCAACTCGCTCAAGAAGGCTCTTTACAAGCCTGCTGCTTTCTTCAAGGGATTTCTGTTCCCTCTCGTTGGTAGCGGAACATGCACACTCCGAGAGGCCCATATTATTTCTGCTGCTTTGGTTCGAGTCTCTATCCCCGTTCTTCACTCTGCCGCTGCTCTGAAGGGACTTTGTGATATCGCTGCTCAGGAGGCGTCGCACGGTACTGAGGGTGGAGGTGCCACCAACATCTTCATCAAGGCCCTCCTCGAGAAGAAGTACGCACTCCCCTTCCAGGTTATTGATGCCCTGGTTTTCCACTTCCTGCGATTCCGAAGTGTCGACCCTGCTTCAGTCAAGGCTGGTGACAACATGTCAGGTATCAACGAGGGAGATGCCAAGACTAAGTTGCCTGTTATCTGGCATCAGTGTTTGCTTGCATTTGCCCAGCGTTACAAGGGAGATGTGACAGAAGACCAACGTGAGGCCCTGCTCGATCTCCTCCTGACACACGGCCACGCTGCTATCGGACCTGAGGTGAGGAGAGAGCTGTTGGCCGGACGAGGCCGTGGTGTGCCCATCGAGCAAACAGGCCCGGCGCTGGATGGCGATGATACCATGCTCATCGACTAATGGAGATGATGAATGGCGTTTCTAATGAATGGGTTCAAAATATGGCGTAAGGCGTATTAAGATGTTTAAAGCTGGTTCGATGTCAAGTTGAGTTAGATCTGAGTCTGTTGGAGACTAGAAGCCTACCTCGATACCAATTTTATAAAAGATTTCTTGGCAGTTTACTTTCAGTGATTGTTATATGCATACGAGCAAACGCTGTGACTTACTTTAGTAGTAATTTGAAGCCTCCGATTATGCTATATGGTGCATTCATGGTTATGAGGCGTCAGTGATGCCAAGGGCCAGATGGAAGGAAGGGGCAGCTAGAAAGACCGTAGCGTTTCCTCACAACAACCACCCGTCAGAAGCTCGCCGCTCCCTCATCTCCGCTATATTAACACACCTAAACACCTAATTACCTCCTTTTACCTAAGAATCGAAATTGGATACATTCCTATAAATCATCATACGCTTCTTTATCTCAATCGCCTGCTTCCGACTTCTTTTCACATACCTGATTGTTTATCTAAACTCGTTGCGAACACGCAATACCGCCCTCAAGTCGAGTTTCTCGACTTAGGGATAACCTCATACAAGGAACACACTCTCTAACCTTGGCATGCCGATATCATCTCTTTCTGATCCAGTCTAGCGAATTGCTATCATGAACGAACCAAAGTATTTGCGACCCATGCCAGCGGCTGTAGACGTTTCTGACACCACTCTAGCTACTTCAATGTTCCTTTGGGGCCGCAAATGTCCCCTTCTCTAGCTCCCCCGTCGCTTTTTATGTCCGGACCGAAATATGACAATACTATGAGACACCAGCCGAGTCTACCTTCGATGCCAGAAAATGTATTCTCGTCTCCGCTACCTTCAGGGGGCACTACGCCTCGGCCTCTCAATCGGCAATCTGTTGAGTCCTCGGGGTTCGGGGTTGATCCCCCGCGACCTCCTCGTGATGGGTTCGAGTAGGTCTGGTTCCCACAGGGTTACTGGGCAGAGCGCCAGCTTATCATGGCTCCACGAAAGAGCAATTCAAGCAAGAGTTTTTTCAAATGGCGGAATCACTCGACGACAAAGTCTGCCAGTGAATCTGACGTACGACAACTGTCGCTTGGATCTCCTTTGGCATCGCTATCGGCGCCACCCAACTTCCAAGGCTTTGAGCCGCCGCAGCAAAGACCACCTTCCAGTCCCTTTGTATCCGAGTCGGCACATGTATTTTCGCTACAGCATCCCAATGCCAATCTCTTCTCAGATAATATTCAAGACTTCAGCTCGCTCTCCCAAAGCGTGGACAGAGATAGTACGGACTCGATCTCACCAATGCATAATTGGGTGCCATCACGAACAACAGACACTCCGCCATCTACACCACGTAGTTCTGGTAGTCTCTACGGAAAGGCAAAGAAGAGTATCGGGTCCAAGCTGAAATTCAGAATCCGCAAAGAGGTTAGTCGGGTGTAATACAGACAAAGAGCGAAACTGACTCTTCCAGGCAACGCCATACTCAGCAATGCCCGAGCACGAACACCAGTGCTCAGCGATGGACGATACTAGGAACTACACCACCATGCATCAAATCACCAAAACAGGGTCCTATTTCAAGGATGATGTATCGAGAATCAAATTCCGCCGAAGGTTCTTTGGCCGACCACCATGGGGCCGTAAGGAGTCAGGGGATTCTTACAGCAGCGTGACTAGCTCCGTGAGAGAGATACTCAAAGGTGAGACTCCTCCTCCATCTCTAGGTTCAAGCTCTGCATCTTGTATGTTCTCTGCAACGCCTACGCCTGGATATGAAAGAGTGTATACTGATACCAAGACAGTACGAGTCAACTGTGTTGATAGTCCATATCCGGGAGGGGTACGTTCTGATCAATGTCTAGAAACTAGGAGCTACTGACTTTTCTCTTCGTCCAGGAAGCAAGACGCATCAAAACACCTCCACTGACTGACGGGGCTGTGAATGGTCGGCCACGTTCGTTCTTCACAGAGACAATTACTTCCACAGATCGAGACGAAGTGGATATCCAGGGCTCCTCTTCAAGGAGGCACTCCCTACAGACAGTGTGCCACAAGAGTTATAGTCCTGATACCGCCGAGTGGTGGGACAGGATCCCCAAACAACCCGTTCGAAGAAGCCCTCTTGACGGCCCGGCCCCTTTTGAATTCCAACTCCCGGAACATCTGCCAAGCAGTCCCATGTGTCCGGCGAATGAGAAACATGTCGGTGGCGGAAAGGGTGTCTGCGTTTACCATGGGCGCAGAAAAGGAGCGTCAAAAATGAAGGGTTGATTTGTTTCGCGTCACGCTTAGTGGGAACAACCCAAGAAGACACACCATGTCTGGGACACGAATAGGCTACAGGTTACAAACAAGATGATGGTTCGTCTCATGCCCTGCCTGCCTATCTGTAATGCACAAACTTCTGGATCCCGACAACGCCGTTGGATTTCAACAAACAGTAACCGCGTAATTGGTTTAGTGGTAAAATTCTCCGTTGCCATCCGAGTTCCATCAAGGAACTCGAGTAAGCTCGGGGAGCCCTGGGTTCGATTCCCAGATTACGCATTAATGAGCGCTTCCGAGCGAGATATCTTTTGCTTGATGTGTGTACTTTTTATTGTGTTGCGGTCCTGGATGGTGTGAAGATGCTGGTGATGATGATGGTGGCCTCCATCCATGTGAAGATGCCCAACCACTGGCAACGAGAAATGAAATTAATACCAGTTTATGCCGTTTACTAGACTCTTAGGTTATCTACTATTCTTGTTCTCCAAAGCTTAGTAGAGCGATTTATCAACGTACCTACCTAGGGATATACATGCTACCTGGTTAGTGGAATGACGAAAAAGTTGTGGTTGTTGTCTCCCATGTTCCGCCACAAGTCAATGCATGAAGGTCTACTCTAGAAAATTACTATGATGCCTGTCTAATTACATTTAGTCGAGTTTCCGGAGAGGAACTGTAAGTTTTTACAGGTTTTTATAGTGGCATCTTTCTCTTGGTTGGGCTTCTGCAACTGGAGTATTTCAGAAAGAAATGACCCACTGAATTCTCTCTATCATCTGCCAAAGAAAGTTGGGCACACTAATTGAACTATTCATCTTCACAATTCCACGTACTTGACGCCCAGTGAACGACTGAACAAGAGTTAGTCCTGTCATTGTTTTAAAATTCGAAATAATTATTATCAAGGTGCTCAGTTGATTCTGAGGCTTGCCTGGGCACGCAGTCATGGCGCCAACCTCAAATATCCATGCTCGATCGCATAGTCTGCTTCTCTTACAAAAACTCCTCAACCTGCGCGATGGCGCCAGTCCTCTCACCCTCGTGATAGATAATCTTGAGCAGCCTGCGCGGCCGGTTCTCCGTGAGTTTGTATCACGAGCAAAAGTACGTCTGTCCCGCAGTTGGACACAATCAGTGTGACTAACTCCAGTATCTCAGATCGCAAAGACACAAGTCATCTTCTTATCGATGGTGACGCTCAAGAAACCACAAGATGCAGATGTTTTCATAAAGGCTACAGGGAAAGATCTTCAGGCTGTCCGAAAGGACTTGCTAAATCATTACCCTGCGTTCAACCCTTTGGTGGACAAGGGAAAGCCCACTCAAAGTAAGTCGAGGAGTCATCAAATGGAAGATTGTCTTTGCTAACTATTACAAGGGGCCGTTGTCATCATAGACTCACTCAATGCTCTGGCTTCTGCGGCTCCGCAGTCTCTGGCAAGCTTCCTGTCAAGTATCATCACACCCGCTGTCTCTATCGTCGCCACATATCACGACGATGTACCCATTGTACTACCACGATCTTTTAGCGAGTATGAGCCTCATCCTTTGACAGTCCTGTGTCATTTAGCCACAGCTATTCTCAGACTATCGAGTTTGTATCAAGAGATCCAACGTCAAAAGGCCCGGAATCGAAGCATCCAGGAGCCAGAATGGGGTCTGAACGAAGATCGTGAGGGTCTGCTCGTCGGCCTTGGAGAGAAGGGCAAAGATCGAAACGAAGACAGCACTGGAGTTGTAATCTTTATGGAATTGCGACGACGAAGCGGAAGAACCGTAACTGAAAAGTTCATCCTCAGCCCCAAGGGTTCAGCAGCAGCAGCTTTGCCCGGCAAAGTGTGTTTGCTTGCAGACCATCCTATGTTTGCGACGCCGACAGATGGTGGCGAGACGGGTGATGGAGAGGAAGAGCCTGAGAGTACATTCAACCTTGGCTTGACGGAAAAGCAACGCAAGGATAGGGAGGGTATTGTGCTACCCTACTTTGATGCGCAAACGGACATCGGAGCAGGCGAGGGAGGAAGGATCCTTTATGAGATGGGTAGAGAGGATGATTTTGATGACGAAGAAGATGAGATATGAGGAGGTTATTTTGTTTCGAAACAGAATTGATGTCTTATGATTATTCTTTACCAGTATGAACATGTGAGAACAAATTGGACCGCCTTTCAACGAAAGACTTAACTTGAGGCTATATAAACAGTCAAAGACATACTGAACGAGACCATAAGAGGCTTGTGTTGAAGTTCCTGTAGTTTACTGACTGTATTTATTAGATAACTGGTCTCTTGGAATTCCAAGATGTGTTACAACACTATGTGACGGGTCTCATACCGGTGGAAGTCTGATTTCAACTCAAGACGTAATTAAACTCAATTGTATGAATAGAGAGCTCAGAGTTTCTATACAGTGAAAATCTTGATACATAAATAGGTAGTAAGATTATGCCATTTACAAATACCATCTTGAGCCAGAATGCCAAGTTCATGTTGTTATCTTATCAGCACAACACTCTCTAACATGTGCCCAGATCCACTGCAACCATCCACCATCGTTACATACAGACACCAGGACGAGGCAGAGAGTAAAGTTACAGGCCAAAAAGTTATATTCTCGACTAAATTGGTCTTTATCACTGTCAAAATTAGGCTCTCATTCAAATTCAAACTTCTCTGGGCGTGACTCAGTTTCTTGCCGCTTCGACGTCATCCCTCTTAATCGCCTGCCTTCTTGACACGTAGTGGTAGCGGAAGGTCTTGAAAGACACCCAAACGAACCACATTGCGACACTCCCCTATTCTTCTACCCTTTACGAACAACCGCAAAAATGATCAGCTCCACGCAAATATCAAGGCTTGATGGTGAATATTGTGTCTCTATCGTAGCGCAACCCTATATACTGACATTCTACTAGGCCTTATGCTCTGCGCCTCGGTCGACGATGAACAGGTATACCCTCACATCCTACAAGCTCGACCAAAAGCTCGATACTCACAAATATTCTTCTACAGACCGAGTCTACCCTCGCAGAGACCAAGCAGAACGTGCGCCAAGTTCTCCGCAAGCTCACCCGCAACTCTGAGTCCCAAGCCTCCATCGAGACGCCCAACCACACGCTGCACTACCTCATCGACTCGGACATTGTTTTCCTCGCCATCTGCGCTCCCTCGTACCCTCGCAAGCTCGCCTTTACCTACCTGGCCGATCTCGCCCGCGAGTTCACCACCAACTACCCAGCCTCCCAAGTGCACAACCCTGCCCTGCGACCGTACGCTTTTATGGAATTCGATACCTTTATCTCCAAGACGAAAACCACCTACGCTGACTCTCGTGCCACGGCCAACCTCGACAAGCTCAACGACGAGCTGCGCGATGTCACAAAGGTCATGACCAAGAACATTGAGGATTTACTGTATCGTGGAGATAACCTGGAGCGCATGGGCGAGATTAGCTCGAGGCTGCGAGATGACAGCAAAAAGTACCGTCGGGCTGCCGTGCGCATCAACTGGGAGCTTCTGCTTAAGCAATACGGTCCCTTTGGCGCTCTTGGGTTCATCATCATTTTCTTCCTGTATTGGCGATTCTTTTAAGGAATGAAAGCGAGCTAGTTCTGTTTATACAAACCTAATATCCGTGTCTGTATATGGTATGAAACCATCTTTGTTCTCTTAGTTGAGGTTCTGGCTATCACATCAGGCGCATATTAAACGAGTTTCAGTAGGTTCCATATAAAGGGAAGGCCTAAGTGTATGCTATGTGATCAATTGTGACAAGTCAACTCGTCTATGCATTTGCCTTTTGGCGAAACTTTATGAGCCATAACCTCAATCGCTCAATACTATGCTGTCCTATTGTGGGCGCCTGTATGTTACTCCAAACTCCAAATGCCATCTGTTCTACCCAAACCGCCCATGAAAGCAAATAACACCACTTTTCGGTCGCTAATCTTGATATCGTTTGCCCGATCCCCGCTACATCACTATGCAGTTATCCGAAGTCGCCTGTGCTTGCGACGTTGGCGCCGTCACCGTATGTTGCCATTCGAGATGCTCCTGGTACGCATCCATATCTTCGTATCCTAGATCCGGCCGGTAAGCATCCTCGTCATCGTACTGCTCCTGTGGCACCGTTGATTCCGTTTCGCAATATGGGCACAAAAGACTAGCTAGCCAGTCGCGGTGCTGTGGCGCTACGTGGTTTGCGATGGCGACCGGCGCAAAGACCATTTGCTTCTCCTGATGCCCAGATTTCGTGAAACCTGTCGCCTGCCAATGTGGGTTATCGGGGGTTGGCGATAAAGTTAGAATCGGGGACGCCGCGGCTTCTTGAAACGTTCGTATCGAGGGCATGTTTTCAATATCCTCCCATATTATGTGACCGTCGCAGTAGTCACACACAAAGGCAATGTCGCGATCGCCGAATCGCTTGAACGACCCAATGGCGTTACATAGGCGCAATTCCTCCCGATATCTCCGTGAATATTCGAGCTCGTCCGGTACCGTTTTATCCATTGCCCATTTTCGTTGTTGTCGGTAAACGAGAAATGCGCCTAAACATCTGGAAGATGATTCCTGTTCTGAGGTGTATATTCGTCTTGTCGCTCGACATTGTGCTCTGTGTAGCTTTCGCTGTAAAGTCTGTGTCTCGCGTATCCATACTGGATTTATAGGGCCACCGGAACGGCTCCAGTCTTTTATCTGTTCTATATGAGAAGTGAATTGCGTTTTTAATGCTCTCAGCTCTTCAAGAGACTCATCTAAATAGAAAGTTAGCACAAGTCTTCTTCCCAAACATTGCTCTCGCCATGCGACTCGTAGAGTACTGCTTTTGACATACGTTTCCGGTCGGTTTCGTAGTATATCTGTCCATTGACCAAAGGTGCCAGCTCCTGAAAGTCCTTCTTGGCCTCATCCAGCGCAGAAGCGAGAGCGTGAACCTGCTCGTACTCGTCAGGGCCCCAATGACTCTTGTCAGCCAAGCTGAGGATGCGCAATCCCTGGGCAAGGAGGGTCGCAATGGCCGCAAGCAATGACCCGACTGTGTCGAGGCTGCTCATGGTTCGGTTTCGAGGATAGTGGTTGCGATTTCCCTCCAAGGTCGGCCGACAGAGAGATCGCGGGGTTGCGCCGAGGGCGGATAACGTAAGCTCGGAGAGTCGTAATGTATAATTCGTATATGTAGAGAAGTGGTGAGAGGTAAGTCAAGGACCTCAATCACCGTCGTCGTCGCGGGGCGAGGGACAGTAGCGATTGGGGGCGGCGCATGAGGTTTCGTCGGCTCGAACCGGTCTCCCCGGCTCGAGAGAATTGATCTGATGAAGAAGACGCTGTAGGCAGGTATGTAACAAGGGACCCAAGCTAAAGCAGGGCAAGGTAGGGCGGAATAAGCTGAGGGCTGGGCTGTGCTGCCCTATTTATTTACTTGACTTTGTTTATGTACACCAAGCAACCGAAAGCATGAGGCTGAGCAGATGGTAGGTACGTAATATGATGTAGCAATTGGCTTCAGGGTCCTTTCCCGTATTGTCAAGGTGTCTCTCGTGAAGATGAGGCTGTGCAGTCCAAAAATTACCGGGGCCGATTTATCAGACCGTCAGTTGAAGATTCCAGGGAGGCCTGGGGAGGGAAGAGAAAGACTGCAAGGGACTCGAGATTTGTGTTTCACATGAAGATGCGAAGCAAAGGTGGCCACTTGCTCGAGGTATGAAACGGCCAGTTTGATACACACTTTGAATCAAATAGAAGTTGAGCTGAGGCTTGAGCTCCGCAGCTAGACGGAATGACGGAATACCCTTTACAGTTGAGAAACGGCACTAAAGACCCTGTAATTCATCCGCTATGACGCTTGTTAGTGGGCCGTATTTAGCGGGTCCGTCCCATAAGGACAGCGGGCAGCCACAACGCTCCCCAGACCTCACTGTTATTCGCAGATTCGTAAAAGAAGGACAATTTAAACATTCATAGGGCTAGGAAGTACCATGATATTCCAAACATAAAGTTTGGGCGTCTTTTATTATGCATAAGTGATTATACGGGATTCCCGGTCAACCCTATTCTCTGTTCTCCCAACGGCATAAAAAAAAGTATTTTATGTCCAGGTTAATGATGCCTTATTAGAGTAAAGTTCCAAACAGAAAAACTTATTGATCAAACCTGGATGTCCAGGTGTCCACCAAACACAGGAGACTATCCCTCCCGGCTTTTGCTGCCATCTCAGACTCACTTCCGCTTCTTGGCATTGCCGGTATCCGAGCCAGTGGTCTTGGCTCCGGCCTTGACATCCTCAACCAGCTTGTCCTTGGCCTCATCCTTTGCCTTCTTGTCGTCGACGGCCTCGTCTTCACCACCTTGGCCAAACTCGTTGACACGGGTGTAGTCGATGCGGTAAGCCCATCGCTGGTATAGATATATGAAGAAAATAACGTCGTCACGGAGAGTTGCCAGGCGATGGAGGAAGGGCATCTTGATGGTAAAAGCGAACAAGTCATCGATAAAAGTGTTGAGGAACTTGTACATCATGGCCTTGGCGGGCATGTGCGCAACACTCTTCAAGCGGTAGTTGATGTACAGCGAAGGAATCATCATGAGGAATCCGTAGGCGTAGACGGATCCAACCAGGGTTGTGATGATGTAAGAGTACCACGACTTGTGTGAATCGTAGTAAAGAGAGTAGATACCATATGCGATCAGAAGAGGAACGCCACCAATGTACATATACTTGAAGGCGATCTCATCGTATTCCTTGGTCTTCTCCTCAGTCTCAGTCAATTTCTGCTTGTCCTCGAACATGATAGTGTAAGGTAGAAGTGATCCAGGTGCGCCAGGGCGGACGCGAACGTTGACGACGGTGGTAATCTTCCAGAACTCAATGACTATGCCCACGACCTGGGATCCCAGAATCATCCAGCTGGTGTTCTGCGAGTTGTCAAGGAGGTACAAGAAAATGACGGCTTGCATAAACACATTGGCCAAAATGGAGCGGACCGAGATACCAACGTTGTCCTTCTTCTTGCGGTAATGGGCAATGTCGGATCCAAAAGCAAGCGTCTCTAGAATCATATGCAGAATGCTAACCACTATGGTAACACCGAGCAAATAAGGGTTAGAGTCGAGGAAAATTTCCTTGACCATTTCGATTTCGGTGCCGTCACCACCACCAGGGAGCGAACCGCCGAACGCGGCCTGCCTGGCAGCCTCCTTGGAGTTGGTCTCCATGGTGGACATGATCTGGAATTGCCAGCTTGCCAGGTTGTTGAGATCAATGCGAAGAGGAAGCTCCTTGACGGTATCGTTAAGAAGGGTCATCTGGTTTGTCAATTGCCAGAAGGTGTTTACAAAGAGGACAGGATCTATGCAAGTTAGTTGTGTGCCTTTCTTGCGGCTATCGTTACTTACAGTACCAGCCATGTTTGCCCGAACGATCTCGAGCACCAGTGGCCTCAAGTCGCATATATTGCCGCATTTGTCCTGCAATCGAGGCAAACTCCTTGACGCCCATATCGGGAACAAAAGAGAAGCTTGCGTTGGGGTGGTAGTAGTTGGCAATGATAGGTCCGGTTGGTTCCTCTTCCTTGAGTTCCTCATCATGCTTGGGCATATCCTCCAGCAGGTTTCGGGTCTTTGCAACCTTTTTCTTGGGAAGATACTGAGTCAATGGCCAAGTAAAGTAGTACGCCTTGCCACTATCGTAGCCGGGCTCCTTAGGGTCGAGCTTGCTTCCAGGAAGACCAATATAGAAATGCCCCCAAAGGGTGCCATTGTGTTGAACGGCGGGTGGAACGGTAAACTTGGTCTCGATCGTTCGCTTGTCGGTCTTGTTGCTGAGGTGGAACTCCTTCTCTTGGAGCACGAGATATTCCTCAGGGACGGACGAGATGGGGGCTGGGTTGAAGGATTGTGAGAGGGTGACGGTGATATCGACGTGGGCGTCTTGAGGCCAGATAGGCGCGACTTTTTCGGGGATCTCTCGATATGTGAGATAGTCAAAGATCTCCTTCGGTCGAAGTTCGAAAGGCGGGATGCCTTCAACATTGCCGGGAACTTTGATGGCCTCACCAGTCTCGGGGTTGGTGACGGTAACTCCCTTCTGGTCCTTCTTCATTGCAAAGTTCATAGCCGCATTGAGACCAAAGTAGATGGCGCCACCAAGAATGAGCTTGTTGAAGCTGAAGCCCTGGATGAAAAACCAAATCAGTACGTTGCTAAGGATTCAGAGTCTTGTGCAAGGGTTTGCGATCACTTACACCTCCGCCTCCGCCTCCTTCTCGCTGCTCGCCTTGGCCACGAGGCAAGACCTGTGCTTCAGCCATGATGTCTGTTTCTAGCTCTGTACGAGCGATATGGAGTAACAGACGTAGTGCAATGGGTTTGAAAAAGCCCTGCGAGACACTACCTTGGTACTGAAGTCAAGGTTGTTGGCTGTTGCAGCTGATGCGAGATGTGTTTGGTTGGACCAAGTTCAGATTAATTGCTAAGTTACTAAGGCAAGTAGGGTCCGGTCGGATAAATCCCCTCGCCAGTTGACATTGACGTGCTGCGAGCACCCACGAATAGCGATTGGCCACCAGAACACGTACCCCTGTGGTCTCTGACCGTTAGGTTGGTTATCGGCTCACGGATTGACCACGTTTTAAAAGCCTGCGTCCACTAAAAGCGAGTTAAGATCCAGTGCATCATGGCTTAAAAGATCAGCCCCAGCCCCATGTCTACTTTCCGACCACCAACCTGACAGAGGATCGATTACTGGCAGTAAATGCCCGCCATTCCACGCCTTATTAATGACGCTCGAAACAAGACATTGTTGATTCACAATGCGAGATCCATGCCAAACCTTACTGGGGATCGCCCTGCCGTACTAAACTAGACTAGTAACCACCTATGAACACGCCTCATCTGTCCAGCTGACCTCTTTGAACTATCCATATGCTATTGTCCGGCAACGTAACTCGTGGCAATCACCGCTGCTTGTTTGTATGTAGTGGCACAACTTACATGAAATGCCCCCTTGTAGGGAGCACGGCCGCAAGGCGCATACTCGAAGACGTGGCTCCCGTCATGGACGATCAGTTGTGAAGAAGCCAATAGGCGGCCTGGACACTCGTAATGCAGGCATGTATTGGGCCGTCCATGTTTGTCAACTAGATCGTCTAATCGGTAGGCTATTCCGCCAATTCTTCTATATAAACCTTCTGCTTCGTGACTCTTTTCTCTTCTTGTCTCTTGACTTAGCTCTGAATTTGATACTTGAATCTTTGACTCATCCGTTCTCGCCCCATTGCCACATTAAGGAGGTACCTTACTTAGTGCTCACTTGCCGAGACAAGACCCCATCACAACTCTCATTCTTATAACAAGCCAACCCGTCCCTACCTAGTACCTATTCAAACTTCATACACATTCTACACTTCATCCTGAACTCTTACAAAGAACAACATCTTGGTTCATTAATACACTTGAACAATTTTCATTTTCAGCAAACCCCAACAAACTAGTACACCATGACTGCCGATAGCACAATCCAATCAGAGGCTGTTATTGCCTCGCAAAACAACACATCGAACGGCCAACCTCGAACCAAGATTTGCGTCTACTGTGGTTCTGCCCCAGGCGCGAGTCCTGCTCATATTGAAGCTGCTCGCGCACTTGGAAAGGCCATGGCCGAGAAAAACATTGACTTAGGTGAGTCACTTGCTTATCCTATGGCGGACCGCCGAGCACCCGAACATGATCGCGGGCCGCCGACCGCCGTTTTCCGGATATGTCCCTCAGAATGACTCAGAATACTAACAATTGACGATAGTTTACGGAGGTGGAACTGTCGGACTCATGGGCGAGGTGGCGAAGAGTCTTTGCGCTATTAATGGCCCTGACTCTGTTCATGGTATTATCCCTGAGGCTCTGGTCAAGTATGAGCGAGACGGCACTTACGGAACTGTCAACGAGCACAACCACATTGTGCCTGAGGAGTCTGTCTACGGTCGCACAACGGTCGTCAAGGACATGCACACTCGAAAGAAGCTCATGGCCGAGGAGGTTTTTGCTGGTGGTCCCGGTAGCGGCTTCATCGGATTGAGCGGTGGATTTGGTACCATGGAGGAGATTTTCGAGACAACCACTTGGAACCAGCTCGGAATTCACAACCGTGGCATTGTTCTACTCAACATTGAAGGCTATTGGGACGGTATTGTCCAGTGGATGGATCGCGCTGCTGAGCAGGGCTTTGTTAAGCCTGCCAACAAGGACATTCTGGTAAATGCCAATACCCCTGAAGGTGCAATCCAGGCTCTTCAAGACTACAAGGTTTCGGATGCCATCTTCCAACTCCAATGGGGTAGTCAGTAAGCGACTCGAGGCGCTGGATCCGGTCCCGGTTTAGAATTGCATTGGAGATGGTTTGGTGTTTTTACGGTGCTACGGATGATAATTCAACCTGCATTTTTAGGATAGGATAGACGGGTGCTCTCATGAATAGACGACCTGATGACCCAGGCAGACGGGCTAGAAAATCGACATATCGATGTTGTGTGACTGAAAATCAAGTAAGCTCGGCGTAACATACGTAGTCACAAGATATACATCATATTACTTAGCTTTAAGCTCGTTTGCATAAAGTCTGCCGGTTGTTATCCAACCCGCCTAACCGCTTGCTTTGATCTCGAATGATTAAGATTCATGAAAAGCTGCTTCTGCAGCGCATAATACTACATGATCTATACCGTCGCCGTATTTCGCACCATAATTCGTGGCAAGTTTAGCTGTCAACATCCATACCCTCTCCCTCGCCTTCTTCTGCGCTGGCTTGGTTCTCACCAACACTTTCAATCCAGGGCTGCACCGAGAATCCGTCGTACAACTTGAATGGCTCGACCTTCTTCTTGCCATCCACTATGTTGATGCCCACCACACCGACTGATGTGTTCTCTACTGAAAGCTCCTTGTCCTGAACCAGACTCTCCTTCAAGGCCTTGAGACCATGCTGAATCAGCTCTTCTTTCGAGCAGTCGGCAAAGGCATCAATATTGCGCTCAAGGTATGTTCGGGCCATTTGGCTTCGTGCGCCAATGGCAAAAGCAAGCATCTCCTCTGTCATGCCTGAGGGTTGGAACTCGAACAGGTGGGGACCGCGCTCATCAACGCCAGCGACCAGGAGACCGACACCATATGGCCGCTTGCCGTACATCTGCGTGTTCATCTGGGCCTTCTCACCAATCATGTCGACGAGGGATCGGAGGGGGATGGCACGGCCATAGGTGAGTCGGTGGCCGAGGCACTGTTGCTTCATGAAGTTTGACAGGACGCGGGCATCGGAGGTGAGGCCAGCGATTGCGATACCAGCATGTTCGTCGACGGTGAAGAGCTTCTTCTGGTAAGACGAGAGTTCCTCGGCGTTTCGCTATTGAGATGGTGTCAGATACTATTCGCTTTGAAGCTTATGCATTGGGCAATAGCGGTAGTAGTGGGAGGAGGGAAGGCGGGTAATACCTTGACAGCGCACAACACGGCGTGAGTCTTGCTGGCAATACCAACAACGACGGAACCTTGCTTCACTGCCTCAGCAGCATACTCGATCTGGAATATCCGGCCCTGGGGCGAGCTAGGAATAGTTAGCTTGGTGAATGTACTGATGGAGGAGCTCGGTGACGTACAAGGTGACAGAATCGTTATCGTAATTGTTTCGAAACATGATGGATGAATGCGAGCTGCCCGATTAATGTTGCGTAAAGACGTTATTCGGGGCGGGGTTGTTGTGGTGAGCTTTGCTGGGATTAATAGTCGAGGTTGGAGATAGTGAGGCAAGTAGAGTTGAGGTGTACCTGCACAGCGTGCGTTACCTATCTGAGCCAGGCAGCTCAAGCTTCGTAGCCTGGTCGTACCTTCCTGCTGCCGCCTGTGCATCCTGCCGCAGAAACTCCGTCACACCGCCTGCCGAAACGGATAGCTTCCATGATGACATTCCATCATGGGGAAATGATCTCACACAGCCTAACAAACTACCCAAACAAGACACTGATTAATAGCATTGGACATGCAATTAACCAAGTGGAAGAGAGAAATTATCATTCGCACATGTTTTTTCCACAATGCGTTTTGAGATCTTGAAATCTTCGCAAGACTTCTGGGCGTTTTGTATTGATTATGTGTTTGCTAGGTATTTGCGCAAAAGAGTCAAGCCAGTAGGTTCTTGACTCGACACAATATCAACAAAGGACTTCATCCTTTGATCTTGAGAAAAGGGATTTTGCCAGATTCTTTCTTTTGGGTCGCTAGTCTCCTTCTTAGAACCTCTATCGTGTTCTATTCTTCGTTGATTTGGCAAAGAATGGCGAGGAAACATCTGATTGTTTGATCCCTTCTTGTATGCAAAAGCTGACTGCCCTGCTCGTCTAGAAAGCTGTCGCATCATTTTGACGTTGGCTAACACGAGGCGTACCGAAGAAATAAAGTGAAGAGATCTGCAAATTTGAATGATGGCCGAAGATGTCTATTTATATATCTTTCTGAAGGTTAGCTGTGATAAAACCTTGGTAGTCTTTACCAGGCAAAGCAAGCTCATTTGACTCCAGCACTCCATTTATCACTAGAGAAACCACAAGGTAAAATTATATGGGAAAATGTTAATATTAAACTCAAAGTGCACAAGCATAAGAACAATTATTTACTCGCTCAATTGAAAGAAATAACAATTTTGGCTTTATGGTTGAGTTTATAACGGACTTTCGTTTACTAAAACGATATTAATAAAATTATCGCTCATCAATATTCGCAATCATTCGTCTTGAACTTTGATTTACTTATCCAAAGTTACAGTTTAAATCTTCAATAAGAACTATTGAAATTTTCTGTTCCAACTTGAGCAGTAAAGCTACAGTCAACGTTTTCTTAGACATGCATATAAAGTCTAGCAACGTCTACAGGGTATCTGTAGTACTAGTCTCTATGTCTATGCGAACAAAATAAAACTCGCTTCAATTTTCTTGAATTCATAAGGGATCTGCACTCTAGTATTCACTAGTCGATGTTTGATGCGGAGCTAGCATTGTAAGCTTGGTGATTGACAACTTTGTTGTTTTGCTGTAGTATCGGCGAATAAAGTATGCACATAAAAGCCATCACAGTCCATGCTAGATAAGCCATTGACGAGTGCAGAATTAATCACTGAAAGCTTGTGACATAAATAAATTATCACTCAATTTCACGTTATCTTCTTGTCATACCGAAATACAACATCTAGAGTCATACGTTGAATATCGGATCCCTTCTTGCTGGGCATTTCTATTGGATGACTCACTACGACTTACATATTTGCGACTTTTAGACAACTCCAATTTTTTTACTCTTTAGCATATTCACACCCTTCACCTCGAACCACATCCAACGCCATCATGCCTTCCAGATCTGATATCACGTATTTCGGCGCTGGCCCAGCTCTGCTGCCCACCGACGTTCTTGAGACGTCCGCCCAGGCTCTCGTCAATTTCCAGGACACCGGATTGGGAATCGCTGAGCACTCTCATCGCTCAGAGCTGGCTACCAACATCATCAACGAGGCCAAGGCTGATCTCGCTTCCTACATTGACATTCCTGAGGACTATGAGGTTCTTTTCATGCAGGGTGGTGGTACTGGAGAGTTCTCCGCTACCATGTACAACCTTGTTGGCGCCTGGGTGACCAAGAAGAAGGCCCAGATCGTCGCCAACCTCAAGGCACCTGAGGATGACCCTCGTGTTGAGCAGGAACTCCGAAACGCTGTTGAGAAGGAGCTCAAGACTGACTACATTGTCACTGGCGGCTGGTCACAAAAGGCTTCTGAGGAGGCCAAGCGACTCCTTGGTCCTGAGCATGTCAACATTGTTGCTGATGCCCGCAAGATCAATGACGGCAAGTATGGCAAGATCCCCGAGGACAGCACCTGGAACCTCTCCAAGGACGCTGCTCTCGTCTACTACTGCGATAACGAGACTGTCGATGGTGTCGAATTCCCTGCTTTCCCTCAGTCTCTGGCCCCTGGCCCTGACGGTGAAGGCCCTATTGTCGTGGCTGACATGTCTTCCAACATTCTCTCAAGGAGAATCCCTGTGCAGAACTTCTCTGTCATTTTCTTCGGTGCACAGAAGAACCTTGGCTCTACCGGTATCACTGTTGTGATCATCAAGAAGAGCCTTCTCCCTCCCAAGACTCCTCAACCTTCTGCTTCTCTGCTCCGAAAGCTTGGCCTTCCTATTGCTCCTATCATCTTTTCTTACGAGACCATCGCCAAGAACAACAGTCTTTACAACACCCTCAGCATCTTCGAGTAAGTAATTCTCCAAGGCAGTTTTGCCACATTTGCTGATAAAAGGTAGCGTCTACATCGCTGGCCAAGTTCTCAAGAAGTCGATCAAGACCTACACCAAGGTCGAGGGACAAGAGGCTGTGTCTGCCAAGAAGGCTGAGGCCATCTACAGTGCTCTCGAAGCTCACTCCGACGTGTACAAGATTGTCCCTGACAAGTCTGCTCGTTCAAGGATGAACATCTGTTTCCGTGTTACCAAGAACGGCGATATTGACGCCACTGAGAAGGCTTTCTTGAAGGAAGCCACTGCTCAAGGCCTTACTGGTCTCAAGGGACACCGCAGCGTTGGTGGTATCCGTGCCAGCAGCTATAACTCCATTTCTCTGGAGGGAGCTGAGAAGCTCGCCAAGTTTATTGAGACATTCGCTACTTCTTAAGAGAAGCCACCAGGGAAAAGTAATAGGTATATGGTTTGATGAGTTTATGGGATGGATGAGATTCGTGTATGAAAACAGGGATAAATATTCAACCTAAATGGAGGTTGAATTCAACATACTCCATACGATCGAGGGGGGGAAACATAAAGAAATGTATCAGAGCTTTATCAAATAAAGCGACTGATGGTTGATGGTTTTGCTGTAGCAATGGGCGAAGAGAATCGAAGATGCACTACAGTATCGAATTCAGTGGACCCTTAGTGCTGGAACAGCCGAGTCTCAGGTCTTCAGCTCACTTGAGCCTGTAAAACTTTTAGCTTGTTCAGCACAATCAACCCATCAATTATTCATCATGCTGATACACTTCGTCTTTTAATCCAAATAAAATATACGTACTCTTTCTTCTCCAACTCACCCGTCAATGCTCAGGCGCAACTTTCGTCCGGGGAGACTCAATTGTACCGCAAGTCACCTTCGAGTCTCTTCTAGTTTTAGAAATCGGATTAGTCCTCAACTCTCATCACCACAAATATGTCCTATCGCGAGGCCTAGATTGTTCGCGCAACAGTCATGGGCTACCCATGAGTCAGAAGCAGTCTCCAGGCTCCCGGCTGTGGATGACACAATTTATGCCCTGTCAACAGCACAAGGCCGGGCCGGTATTGCAGTGATCCGTATCTCTGGCCCGTCATGTCTTGAGGTAAGCACATTTAATATCATGCCAAGTATATACTGACCAGGTACCGTAGATATACAAGGCATTTTGTCCGTCTAAGCCATTGCCAAAACCAAGGTTTGCAACTGTGCGATCACTCTATGATCCATCTTCTGCCAAAAACCAGCCTCTCATTTTGGATTCGGAAGCTCTGATTCTCTACTTTCCCAATCCAAAGACCGTAACTGGTGATGATGTTTTGGAGTTGCACGTCCATGGAGGATCAGCCACAGTCAAAGCAGTACTGGCAGCCATTCCGAAATGTGCCACTACGCATCGTATTCGATATGCAGAACCCGGCGAGTTTACGAAGCGTGCCTTTTTTAACAACCGGCTAGATCTTGCTCAGATTGAGTCACTGAGTGATACCCTGGCAGCAGAGACAGAACAGCAGCGTCGTGCAGCCGTGCGTGGTAACTCTGGCTCTCTTGGTCGGCAATACGAGGCGTGGAGGGAACACCTGTTGCTGGCTAGAGGAGAAATCGAAGCTCTGATTGACTTTTCAGAGGACCAGCATTTCGATGAGTCCCAGGCAGAACTCCTGCAGAATGTGACGGCGCAAGTCGCTAGGATGCTACACAGCATTGAGCTGCATGAACAAGGAAGTCAAAGAAGCGAGCTTCTGAGGAACGGAATCCGTATTGCACTGCTGGGCCCACCAAACGTTGGTAAGAGCTCACTCATGAACCTGATCGTCGGGCGCGAGGCTTCCATCGTGTCTGGCGAAGCAGGCACTACGCGAGATATAGTCGAGGCAAGCTTGGATATTCGCGGTTATTTGTGTTCCTTTGCAGATACGGCAGGATTCCGATCCCAGAGCTCGCAAATTACCAGCGAGGCTGAGAGTGGCGCAATTGGGGCCGTGGAGGAAGAAGGAATACGACGAGCCAAACAACGAGCTTTAGAATCGGATCTCGTCATTGTTCTTGCATCAGTGGAAAAGAGCCCGAGAGGGTTCTTTTTGCAGTACGATGAGGAAACGCTCGATCTTGCTGCAGGGGCGGAAGATTGCCTAGTCGTTGTCAACAAGCAAGATGCAGTTGATAAAGTGGAGTTTGGAAAGCTTGTTCAAGAATTTCGACAAAATGCCCAACTTCGGGCCCCCAAGCTGGCTGCGGCGGAGCTCGTGTCGATCTCGTGTAAGGAGGCTCAGACAGAGTCATGGCAGAGCAAGGATCCGGGCGGTATTCAGGCCGTGATTACCAGGCTCGTGGAATCCTTCGAAAGGATGACATCCATGCCTGTCGATCTCCAGGATTTGTTGGGTGTAACGGAACGCCAGCGCCAACTCTTGATCAAGTGCCGACAGCATTTGGAAGATTTCATGGTGGAAGCTACTCCCGAGGAGGGCATGGACGCCGACACGGTCCTCGCAGCTGAGTATCTGCGATATGCCGCCGATTGCCTTGCCCGGATCACAGGTCGGGGCGAGTTTGGAGACGTGGAGGATGTTTTGGGTGTTATCTTTGAGAAGTAAGTTCTGGTCGACTTGGTGCCAGGTATTGGACACTATGCTGACTTGACGTGTTAGATTCTGTGTGGGGAAGTAAGCGACTTGTAAAAAATAATGGCGGGAAAGAGAAGGTTGCTAAAGAGAAGAGTTGAATGTCTATTGCCGTTGAAAGAAGTTCTATAAGCCATAACGCCGGTCTATGGAAGTTGGGTTAATGTGCCCAAGTCGACCACCAGGGCCCCATCTAGACAAAAGAAACGAAATGAGAGACAATTGAAATGAGAATGATGATAAAAAGGAACAAGGAAAGATACAATGCCTGTCGCTCGCTTCTATGCCATGCCAATGCTGATGCAAAACCCATCCCGCTATGCTTGTGTGTCCTCCTTTTTCCAAATCCTAACCTGTGATGCTGTTTCTATGCCCAATACTATCCAAACGCTGATGCTGATGCCAAAAGAAAAAGAAGAAACTCCGTAACAATGCTGAGGGGGAAAACAGGTGTATAAACAGAAAACGCCCCATCCATGCTTGCGTTACCGCTTTGTGGTTGCTTTTGTGAAATTGAAGACGACTGAGACGCTTTACTCGTCATCGTCGTTGGGACCATTGTAGCCAGAGCGGCCCTTGTTGCCCTGAGAGCTCTCGTCGTCGTCGGGGCCGTTGTAGCCAGAACGACCAGAGTCACCCTCCTCAGGCTCATTGTAGCCAGATCGGCCACGGCTGTTTGTGGGCTTGGAGTCAGAGTCGTCACCGTCCTTGTTGTAACCACTGCGGCCGAAGGAGCGGGTGGAGGGAGCAAATGTGAGAGTGAAAGCAGCCATTGTAAGTGTGGTGAATGGGTTGTTTGGGTTGAGAGTAAATTGAACAGAGTTGAAAGTTGGAAGTTGAAGTTGAAATTGTAACTGAGTTGTGTTGTGTTGTTGTGTGTAAGTGATTAGAGTTGTAGAGTGTGGACGCTGTTAGATGAGAGATGGATGGAAGATGTTGATGGTGAAGATGTTTTCGTTTTTAGATTTGACCCGGATGACAGGACACTTATATACAGAGGACTTCAAGTAAGAAGAAGGATAAGGAATCTCGGTAGGCGATGACTACCAGGGAGACGACGGTGGAAGGCTGACGCCTATTCGGGTCGTGCCATGACGATGGATCAAGCACACCCTACGGCAGCAGGGATACAAAATAGAAACATCAGTACTAAGGTAGACAGGCAGGCTAGGGGGAGGGTACAAGGCTCCTAGGCAAGTAAGGTAGATTGTGCAGTGCCATATTCCGTGCATGGAAAGTTCTTTGACACGGTCGTGGGAACAGTCATCAACTGGGACTGGGAGATACTAGTTTGGTCAGACAGAGTACATACGCCTGCGCCATGTCGGCGAGCTGACAGGGGCCGGGATCTGAAGCGTGAGTGGTGGAGGGACAGCATCGTAGGGCTGAGGATTCTTTGGGGACCTTGCATTACAGGGGGGGTTTCTGGTAATCTTCTGTTTGACAAAAGAATCTTCGCCGGGAGCGGAAGACGTGGGCCGTATCCAGTCAAGTGAGTCGAACAAGTTGCGGTGCGTATTACGGGGACAGATTGGCTTATGGGGGGCTTGGACAGGGAATAAGAGTAAGCCACAGCCTCCTCGAAATAAAACACCCCTGGACCCTTGTCGTTGTCATACTTGGGTCCGTACTCGTCCACGGCTCTGGCCACGGAGATCAAAACACACCATGCAGTGTTGTAGATAGCATCCTGTACCTACAGCATTGTCATGATGGTAATCTTTTGACCCCCAAAGCCTGCGTTTCAATACCACACTGTTAGTCAGGGACTGACGAGGATGACGACGGAGCTTAGATACGTAAATACGCGACAATACGTCGGGTAATTCGTATTTTCATCATACTTCCACGCCATCCATATTGATTTTCAATTGTAATTCCGCACCCAAAACGTCATAAAGGCTGACAAATGAGGCCGTGTGATATGATTCCAAGCAAACTCCGACAGTGCTCGGAGTCAGGGATGGAGATTGGCGTATAAGAGATTGGTGATATGGGAGTTGCCAATAATGGAATTGACCCTGGTTTGATGCCATTCTCGTTGAATGCGTCTCGACATGTGCTCAATCTGCAGTGCGCGTCCTCAATGGTTCATCCTGTCACATGGAGGGTTCGATAAGTTAAAAGGGTTGCCTAAAAAACAAGACATTTACAAGAGGCATCATGATAGCCAAGTTAGTAAGCGAAATGCGTCAGTTATTTTGTCATCATCTTTGTCATGCCCCCTCCAAATGGCGGCTGCAACCATTAAAGCCATGACGCGACTTCCCCATTGGCATGCATCGGTCAAGCCCGTGGGTTCCGCCTGCCGAAGTGACAAACTGCCCCGGATTCCACTTTATCCCACCTTCCAACCCATCTTATCCCTTCTTCGGGCACCTCAACTCAGGTCAAATGCAAGTCTCAATTCAATCTCATCTCCGCCTTTCTTACAAGCATAACGCTTGGGGCATTGAATGCTTGACCGAATTTCCCAATTCTCTTATCGTGACTCATATTTGGACAAGTTTGGCTTTCCAATGACTGTGCTGCACAAGTTCCCTCGTGGGGGCAGCAGCCGAATGAAACGTCACACTTGAGACAAACCTTCACTTAGACAATATGTACATGAGGTAATCGCCGCCAACACCCTGGAACAGCCTATCCAAATCTTATCATTGGATACCCGGCATACTCTGGTTCCGGCGGCACGGCACCTACAGCATTACCCGTTCGTAGGGTTGGGTTGGGTTGGCCCGGCCATGCCCTGGGCCTAGGGACCTCCCAGTGCCATGGGACCTAATTTCTGAGTTGTCCCGTCGGATCCGTTCAACCTCGAACTGGGGGTTGCGATTCTCACCGAGATCTATGGTACCGCTTGCTATTGGCCAGACCCCCAAAATAGTAAGTGATGCGACTTGCGCCAATGGTGGACGAGACGGAAGCCAGACGCCAGATATTCCCCAACGAGAACGATAACTCACGTCCACTCTATCGAATGAATCAATCTTTGTTCGCAAATTCGCATTTCCCATCATATTGTCATGTGTCTGAGCGCATCAAACAGCCGCAATGAGACACAACTCTCACCCTGCCACCAACACTGATACCCTTGTCGACAGTTAAGCGCCCAGGCGCTTTATAAATAGAATATGTGTTACAATTGGACAATTGGCGCGTTATCGCACGATCTGACTGTTTTCGCTAACTAGCTCGATGCATAGCCCTGGACGTGATTCAATTTATCCAATCAATGTGCTGACTTACTACACTCACCACCACGAGGCATTCTCCAGGAAATCAGCCTTGCGACCTGAACCGAGCTCTACCGTCCGTTGCCATTCCCACCTAATAAGCCCTAAGGCCATTGTTCCGCCTCTTGTCATCCTGGCTACCTCTGAGACAGTGCACTATGCCGCAGATACAGCCATTCTGATCCTAGTGCTCATCACCCGATGTTCGTTTCGTTTCGTTTCTCGAGCCCACACCACGGTAGTCCCCTGGGACATGTCTCGGGAAGGATCCCCAACGCTTGCAGGGGTGTCTTACAGGGATCATCTGGTCCTGGACTGGTGGTTACACTATTGCAGGTAATCAGTAGGCTAAATGTCTGCCTTAGTCCAGGATCTGCAGCGGTTTTCAACTTCATGCATTGGAACAGTTGTAAGCTTTGGCTCATTGCTAAGAATGGCTACGGCATGCATCTCACAAGTCTCGGCAGTGACTCTACGTCTGGGAATAGTACCACGCAGAGCTAGGCACCGGTTAGGAATCGTTGCCGAGTCTAACTATAGCCAACGCCATTGCAGCAATCCCGCTGACGTTGACTATACTGTATCTCGTTTTCGAATTGACAGCCCTCGGTCGATTGAATAAGTTCCGCCGGACGCCACCAAACAGTGACAGCCTGCCGATAGATAATAGCACACGGATTAATCTGCAGCCAAAGAACCTTGGCAAGGTGCGGAAGGACAAATCACAGCCACCTGTCCCCCACAAGTGCAGAACGAGAGTTAGAGGCTTCCGTCCCTGACTTACCCAAAATGGCAAAATGATTCGATCCCTGTTCCCAGTTTGTAGTTCGTTCCTAGTTCTAACGAACCAAGCCTTCACATGGTTCAAGGATGCGGTAGGAGCCGTGTGAGTATATTTCCGGTTTCCTAGCTATAGGCAACAGTCTAACCAATGACTTGGCGAACAAAGACTAGTGTCTACACAGCCAAATCGTCCGTATAGCTGGCCATACAAGGCCTTTTCTCCTTACCCACTCAAAGCTCGTCTCTAACATGATCCTCCTTGCTAGGGTCATCCATGGCCATAATCTTGACGACTAGACTAGTCCATCCAGTGAAATGCTGTGTTCGCTGTCCGGCTCCCGTATCAGGATTGTATTGCTCCCAGGCGAAGCCTGTTTCTTCCCAGCTCTTGTACACTGTGTCGACAAGATTCTTGCGCAGACGCGAGAACAAGTCCTTGGCCTTGGCTTGAAATGGGCCTTCTTGCGAAGCAACATTCTGAGTAGTTACGTTAGCATTTGTACTATTTTCAATCACCCCTTACGAGGTACTTACTTGAAGCTGAGACACGGCAAGATAGTTCATTGGCATCCACACTGGGCTGCGCCAGTAATTCTCGCCAGTGTTGTAGAACTCATCCTGCTTGCTCAGGCTGCGAATACCGTGTGGGCTCCAGAGGTGATCTTCGTCACCGATGAGGTCCAGAATCTTGCCCAGTTTGGGGTCGTCAGCCTTCATGAGACCAACCAGGAATGGGAACAGGGAAACGTAGCCCTTGTGGCATACGAGAGCGTGCTCCTCGTAGTCGTCAACAATTGCATCACAGTAGCAACCCTCCTTTTCAGACCAGTGTAGATCGTTGAGGTTGTGCTCGATACCCTCCAAGTTCGTCTTGTACTCGTCCACATCTTCAGCCATTCCGAGGGCGTCTGCGATGTTCATTAGGGACTTTGTCATGAGGCCCACCCAAGACATGAGATCGACATGCAGCTCGCTAGGGGATGGGGGCTGAGGTCGGGGGTAGTCATCCAGGCCGCTGGTAAGGATGTGGGTTTCAGTACGGCCTCTCCATCGATACGCCTCCTTGGTGGAGTAAGCCTCACGATCGTAGCTCTTGATGTCACCACGCTGGGTTTTACGGAACCAATCATACTGGCGTCGCAGAAGGGGATACAACTTTCGCAGATAGGTCTCGCCGAGTTCGATGTTGTCGAGGTGGGCAGTTTGCAAAAGGTCCGCCCCAACCAAGCGCTCCAGCTTCTGGGGCTCAGTACCGTTGGCTGCACGAAGGCGTTCCATAAAGCCCTCAATGATAAGGAAGAGAGTGGGAGGGTTGGCGTAGTGGGGATATTGAACTTGGAACTCAGGAGGCACTTTGCTACGAGCTTCATGACCCAGGATCTGCTCGCGAGCGATCCAGCCATTGTCATCCATGGTGTTGTACCAGCTCTTGACAATTTCAAGAGTCAGATCGATGTCCCAATCGGCGATAGGGATGAGGTGGAAACCCTCGTCCCAGAGGAAACCACGAGGAAAGAAAGGACGAGAGGGAACACTAGTGAAAAGCTCATAGGGTCCTTCGAGATCCGGCTTCGTGCGACTCCTGGCGTTTGCAGCTTCAACCCAAAATTCTTCATCCTCCTCCTCATATTCAGGCGCATAAGATCGGTCAATGATCTGATGACCGTGGAAGTATCCAATACCACCAACAAGGTTAGAAAACATGCTCTTGCCAAACTTCTTGTAATTCTCGAGAGTAAATGGCTCTTTGAGCTTGAAAGTGTTTGCGAATCGCTCGTTGAAGATCTCGGAGGTCTTCTTAATCTGCTCGGTGACATCCTCAGAGGTGAATTCCTTTCCAGAAGAAGCTGATGAGAAGATGACATCGAATTCGAAGGGTCCTTCAAACGTCTTCTCTACGATCTGGACATTGGCTTTTGCGGGTGCGTGGGCAATGCGGTACACCTGCCATGGCGGTGGAGGGTCAGTTTGGTCGGCATTTTCTTGGACAGGCGAAACAGCTTCTTGGAGCTTTTTGAATACAACAGGCTTGCCCTGCCACGTATGGTCATCGGGAACGTCTTGGGGGCTCGAGACAATAGTCTTGTCTCCATGTCGGTCTTCGAGCAACTTGTTGTTTGATGTAGGATGCTTTCCGGTGCCCTTTGTTATGGCGAGTTTGTAGTCTCCTAGAGTCTTCGAGTTGCCGCTAAAAGTGACATCGTCCTCGAAACCGAATTGGGTGCCTGTGCCTTCAACGTCGAGCTCGCCTTCTCCGTCCTGGGCGATGTAATAGAATAACATGGTCTTGGTATCCTTTGCGGCACCTTCTCGAAGCTCGCCCTTGATGCGAGCAGCCCAGCTTCCACCATGACTGCCTCCTGGAATCTTGACAAATGTTGTTGTCAAATCAATATTGTTGCCCTTGTCGTGAATTGATTGCACACCGCCTATGCGTGCATCGTACTCATCCCATCCATAGCCGTGAATGTCTTCTCCTTGTTCACAAGTGTATCTGAATCCTGAGACTAGCGTTAGTAAATTTTGGGGAAATAGTCAAATGTTTCACACACCATTCTGAATGTCTTGGTAGTCGTCAACCTTTGCCCACATGAGCCCCGTCCACAAACCATCTGGTGTTCGCGGCCGCACACCAAAATACAAGTTGGACTTGTATGGACCCCAAAAGAGACTCTGGTTATTTTGACGGCCAATCTCTGTCGTCAGCACAGACGAGGCTTCATCTGCGGCTGAGGCGCCCAGAATGAGTGCCGCTGTCGACACCCATTGGGCGATCTTGACCATGATCTTGAGGAATTAAATATCCCTTTATTTATCTCTGAAGATACGACCGTGGATGGGGTTCTGGAGCTTTAAAGAATTCCACTACCGCAATCGGTTCGTTGCAGTTTGCAGATAGGCGAAGCTCCAGAGAACACGTACGTTGGAGCTCCGGATTGACAATGACGACGCAAGGCTGTAACTGGAGGAAATACGGGGTTCAGAGATAGAGCTTTGACCAATCACCTAGCTTCACCAGCCACCGCCACGCTGTGCCCATCTCCACATTAAAGTTGTTTTCCAACAGCCTTGCGTTTCTAGAAATCTCTAGATGCCTGCTTTCTCCAACGACTCTCTCGCTTTGAATAACCAACACATCCCAACAAAGTCAAGAAACAGACGTTACTATCATATCGAAAACATGAGCGACTCAAGACGAAGCAGACGACCGGACAGTCGCCAAATGTGGAACGATTCTGATAGGCGCGATAGGCGCGGAGGTGGAGGACGTGATAGGGACAACAACGACCGTGATCGCAGAGGGTACAGGTCGCGATCTCGCGAGCGCCATGGATATAGAGATCGCTCTAGATCTCCTGATAGAAGAAACAATGGCAGAGACGGGGATAGGAATCGCCAAAATAACCGGGGTCCGCGACACCATGATGACCGAGATAAGAGGGACAGGCGAAGAGACGATGGAGACGATGCGCCGCCGAGGCCAAGGAGGGACGACCGTCGCGACGATGACAGGGACCGAAGAGGTATGTACTTACGATCCTTTCACAAAAATGCAAGACTAACAATTCATTCAGCCAAACCCCGTCGCTCTGCGTCACCGCAATCACGCAGCCCCTCCTCCAACGAAACAACCCTTCCCACACGTACTCGCCCCGAAGCCAAGCGTCCAGCACCTCACATGTCTTTTAACGTCGGATCTCGTGCCAGCCGTTCACCACCACCACCCGAATCACGCCCCGAGCGCGAAGAGGAAACCGCCCACTCAGAAGACGGCCAGGCCTCGGAGGCAGAGGACGACCCAATGGAAGCAGAGGATGACGACCTAGCTGCCATGCAGGCCATGATGGGCTTTGGTGGGTTCGGAACGACAAAGAACAAAAAGGTCTCAGGAAACAACGCTGGTGGAGTGCGGAAGGAAAAGAAGATGGAGTATCGCCAGTACATGAACCGAAATGGCGGTTTCAACAGACCTCTTAGTCCATCTCGATAGAGAGTTGTATCATACGGTGGCTTAGAATATTCATTGTGACTTTATATTCACAGTATAGTTGATTTGGGCGGGCGTTTAGGCGATAGTAATACTACATTTATGCCAGATCTATAAGTATGCCACCGAGCAAGATATCCTCATACATCCAGACCAGATATACTAGGCGACTGATTGTGCAAACATGTGTTGTTAATTTGTGTCTGCCAAGTGAGTGTTATCGATTTGGAGTTGTGACACTACCAAGCTTTCAAGCACCTTGACTCTATTCAGTAACAGTGGTACCATCAATGGGCACGAATTGGCCAGCCGATGAATGCGGTAGCCGTTCTGCCATTCTTAGTTCAATGTTTCAATAGCAAATCAGCAATAATCAAGGCTTGTTCAAATACTCTCTTTTACTGTGTGCTGGTGTAGACATTACGTATAGCGCGTTGACTACATACAAACGCGGTATCCCCTTTCCATCTCCCTCCTAAACAGTTCCCAACACCATTGGTATGCATCGAATGACAAACACCGTCCGTCCGTCCATCTCATCCTCATGCCTTTTCTCCATGCTCTTCCTCTACCGCACCATCATCTGCAGCATCTGCCTTGGGCGTTGGTACATCGTCCTCTGTAGGCGGTTCAGCTTCACTGTGTTGCTCTTTGGCTGCCTCGTCTTCTCCGCCCTGGGACTCTGGTCTAGGCTCTTCTTTGTGCTCCTCTGCGTCTTCTGACTGGTTCGTTGCCGTCCTATCCCTCCGCCGCCTCCTTAATCTTCTTTCTTCCTCCGCTGTCTGCCGTCTAGCTTTGCGAAGCGTCTCCCTCCTCTCGGGATTCTCATCATCTGCGCCATCACCACTGCGCATGCCTTGCAACAAAGCAGCCGCCCTGTCTGCTAGATCATCCCCACCTGAACGAGGTGATGACAGACCAGGGCTGAGAACGGTTGAGTCGTCTTCGCTTGGTGCTTCTGCAGTCTTGACAGTTGCCTCTGCCTCTGGGATCTCGTCGATGTCTGGGATCTTTTGTCCAGAAGCAACACGCACCTGGTGACGATCCTTGAGTCGCGCTCGCCTTCTTCGGTCTCTCTGGTCCCGAGCTTGGGGCGCAGCTGCGCGCAGTTTCTCCAATAGGGAATCCATTGCACCAGTGTTGGAAGGAGATATAGGTCCAGCTTCGGCGCTGTTGCTGGTAAGCTTGAGCTGCGCCGTATGCTTTCGCTTCATTGATGCCTCGTTACGTCTCCTCGTCTCCTCAACCTGTACGTTCTTGTCACGAGACTTCTTCCACTCGCCCACGAAGAGCGCCAACTTGGCGAAGAAATCTCTGCGGGCTCCATCATCGGCAGGATCTTCACCATAGAACACCATGATGTCCTTGTATGTCCTCATCATCTCTTCGAGGTACAACTCCATCTGTTCAGATTTCCGCCTAGCGTCCTTCATGATGCGTTGGACGACTTGGCTGACTCGGTCCTGGGGGTGGAACTTCTTGGGATCGCTCAGGTTACCTGAATCCAGGGACATCTGAATGTTTCGAATATTATCGATGTACCTCTTTGCATCCGCCTGCAGTTGCTCGATATTGATCTTTTGCACAGTCATAACGCCGTTGATATCATCAGCGAAAGTCTCCCACTCGGGGTATTGGTTTCGAACGATACGCTCCACGAGATCGGCCAATGTTGACTCGTTCTTGTCGTCCTTTACCATACCCAATCGTGCCAAGGAACTGAGTTTGAAACCACGTGCTTGCTTGTTCGCGTCGTTCATGTAATTACCAATATCCAAAATAAGACCGAGAACATTCATCAATGAAACGGAATCACGTAGCGACTCAGACACCGTAACAACTTGTCTGATCTTGTCGTTGATCTCTTCGTACTCTTGCTCAAAGCTTCTGGTGAGAGCAAGTGCTCTCATTCGACTCTTCCAGTAGTGGTGCAGCTCAAATGCCGTGTAAAGGTAAAGCTGATCTTGACGGGTGAGTTCAGTGGGATCGAGTTCACGGGTCTGAGACTTGGCTTCAGGGCCTGTCCAGTCCTTGCTGTATGGCGCCATTTGTTTACTTGTGTTGTCAGGGATGTTGCACAAATCGTCCTTCTGCAAGAAATCCATCACAACAACGTTATCCAAAATTTCCGAATCACATTGGATGATTGACTGAACAACCTTATCGACAGAGTGCTGTGAAAACTTGGCAAAAGCGATTTCTACATCTTGTTAGCATCAAGCTCCATACTAACCAAACAGCAATCAACTTACCATAAGCTTTACGGAGATCAGAAGAAATGATTTGCTTCTTGTCGTCCTTCTTAGAGGAGCCTCCCATACCAATCTTCTTGATCTCCTTTGCCATAAATAGCTTCTCAACCTCGTCAAGAATACCCTTCTTGCTGAGCTCCTGATACTTCTCCTCTCGAGCCTCAGCAGAGGGGGTGTGTGCCGCCCAGTGACTGGTCTCAGGGGCATCGACCTTCTCCCAATGCAAAGCCTTGAGCTTCTTCTTGGGGCGGACAACAGGCAAGCCAATGCCTGGAGCGACCCCGAAAGCGGGTTGTCGAGACAAATAGTGCCCAGACATAGCACCACCGGGCATTGGAGGAGGTGGTGGAGGCGGCATACCTCCAGCACCAGGCATTGGGGGAGGTGGCGGAGGTGGAGGAGGTCCACCAAGCATACCTGGCATGGGAGGAGGCGGCGGAGGCGGTGGAGGTCCTCCAGGTATTTGGCCGGGCATAGGGGGAGGCGGAGGCGGAGGC